>APFE030019257.1:70834-150711 GCA_000404065.3 Pinus taeda
AGAGAAAGAACTTTGACTAGGTTGAATTATACTAGCCTCTAGCATTTCTGCAACCATATGTTAAATTTCACTCTTTTGGGCATAGGGATATCTGTATGGCCTGATGTTTGGAGGAACACTTCCTGGAATCAGATGAATAACATGATCATGATCACGAATAGGTGGAAGACCTTTGGGAGTATCAAATACCTTGGAATGATTGTCCAAGACTTTTTGGAGTTCTAGAGAAATAGATGATTCCAATGTGGAAACATCTAGCGAACATAATTGTGCAATTACACCTCTTTCCTCGTTTCCCTACAATACCCCTTAATTCAACTTCCTTTCCTTCCGCAGAAAATTTCATGAAAAGTTCTTGAAAATGAAAATTTATTGTACCCAAGGATTGTATCCATTAGACTCCTAGTACAACATCACACCTCCCATTGGAATGGAAAGCATTGGGCTAGTCAATACATATTCTCCCATGGATAGCTTGATATTATGACACTTTCCAGAGCAATTTATCGTTCCTCCATTTGAAACCATCACTTGACACTCTGGTGCTGGATATAGGAAGCAATTCAATTCTTTTTCTACCTTACAATGAATAAAATCGTGGGTACTTCTTGAATCAATCAACACTATTACATTTTTCTTCTTGATTTGTCCTTCTATCTTGATGGTTTGAGGAGTGGTAATTCCAGCCAATGCATTTCAAGATATGGTCAGACTCATTTCTTCTTTATCTAAGCTTTGTTCCTCGAGTATATCCTCTTCCTTTGACCTTTCTTGCTCCTTTTCTTCTTCCTCTTCACAATCTATATAGAATAATTTCTTCTCAATAGACTTATGACCTTTAGTGTATTTTCTATCACAATTGTAACAAAGCCCTTTTGCTCTTTTTTCTTCCAATTGTTGTGGTGTCAACCTTATAGGTTGTGGAAGCTAGGGGCAACAACATTTCCGTCTTTATAGTTGTGAGTGGTATGCTTCCTGGTTGCCATAATTTTGCTTTCCATTTTTCTTGCTAACCTGAATGCCTTCTCTAATGAATCAGGTTCCCAAAGGTGAACATCATATTGGATATTATCCTTTAAAGACCCTATGAACACATCAATCCTATGCTCCTCTGGAATATCTTTTACCCTTATGTTCAATTTTTGGAACTCCTCAATGTGCTCCATTATTGGACCCTTTTGTTTGAGACTTATCAATTGGCTAAAACAAGTGTTGCTTTTTGTATCCTCATAATGTGACATCAATTCTTCGGTAAAAATTGCCCAAGTGATAAATTGTTTACGAGAGCGAAGCCATTGATACCATACAAACTGATTTGATTCCAAATATAAAGTTTCCATACATACCTTTTGTGTGTTTTGCACATTATTAAGATCGAAGAACTACTCCATCTGTAATATCCATGTGGCAGGATCCTTGCCATCAAACTTCCTCATATCGATTTTTGAAATATGGTGAGTCTTCGATCCAACATTAGAGTCTATGGAATCATGATTAACAATTCTTTTGTTCTCATCATGATTTTAGTACCCTTTCACCCTTTTTGACCGTTTCTTGTAACAACTTATTCATATTTATCTTCAATTCTTCCATCTTATCATCCATGCCATCAATTTTAGCTTCTATGTCTTTCTTTAAACCATCCATCTTAGCTTCTACATCTTTCCTTAAACCATCCATCTTAGATTCTGTTGCTTTTTGTGCAAGTGACATTTGTTGCACTTATTCTTGTAATTTTGATATATCATATAGCATTTCTTCTTCTTCTTCATGAGTCATGCTAGAGCTTCCAGGCTCCTTACTAGGTGTTTGCATTTTCTTTCCTCGGGGCATTAGTTATTGATAATAATGCTCTATAATGCCCTTTGAATTCCTTCAAAATAAATTTTCAAACCAAGCTTAAGCAAAAATTTAAGAAAATCTACACACCTTTTTTCACTTTGTAGGAGCTTGATATTGCCTCTGATGTATCTCTGTACTTTCAAATCATCTAGTTCTGAATTTGTGATCTGTAGTAGCCCTTTGCGTCCTCTTTCAAATACCACAAGTCTGACTCAAATTGGTTCCTCCAAGGAAGCGTTATGCGAAATCTCCCACAGTGACTTGATTATAGACTAGTTCAGTAGAGCGAACTTGTACGACGTGCCACGAGTCACTGTTTCGACCTTTGGATCTGAAAAATGCATACAAGAAACTAGAGTCTGTCCTCTTTCTTCACATTCTTACGAAATTTCAATCCTATGCCCAGAGAGAAAGTTATGACGATTTTCCCCAGGTCACATGTTTGGAATGTAATTCAGGAGTCTGCAAAAAGACCAACTTCCTCAGATCATATCTCTGCAAATATCGTGTGAAAAGCTCTGAAATTCGGACCCAAGGTTCAATACAATTTCTTCTCAAATTGGTTGTTTTTGCGACTTCTGAAACATCACAGAAAAAAGTTATAGTGAGAATCCCACGATGACCTGTTTGGAGCAGCGAAACCCTAGAATCCAAAGCTTTGATACCAAATGTTATGAAACCAGCGTAAGAAAAGATAGAAAAGATAGATCAACGCCTTAGAATTCAGCCTCTTCGAGGGGGCAACCTCCTTTACATTACATAAATGAAAAATTCTTGGATGATTCAAATGACAAAACCTCCTTTCTATATATAGGAGTCTAAGGAGTTACAATATAAACTAGCCGACCTAACAATAATAATATAAAGCCACAAAATAACAATAGAGGGATTCTATGGGGCACAGTAATAACAATATGGGGGAAATAGGGGCACAACAGTATTAATAAGGGGTATAACTACAATAGTAATGGGGTAATCACTAGTATTATACGGACCCAACATAATATAAAGAAAATATTTTTTACAATCTTGTGCTGGTGCAGACTCATACCAATACGCAGACACCCACCTGTGGAAGGCTATAACCTTTGATCATTCGCAACCTCCTACTAGAAGGGAGCTTCAACCCCATGGTTCTTGTACTGGTGTAAACCTGTACCAGTACTTAGGCACCAACCTACAGAAGGCTACAACCTTCACTCATTCTCCAAATTCTACTAGAAGGGAACTCCAACCCCCTGACCTGATTTACTAGCTACCACGGGAAAGAAGCCCCAACTCCCTTAACTCCGGGGACCAAGTTTCATAAATTTTCATATTGGATGCACTTGCTACAACACATCATAACTTGTAGGCCACGTTTCATCAAATTTTCAGACTGGACCCACTACCAACATTTAAGATCAATATCAATCATCAAACTGTAACTCATCACTGTAACTCAATCATTAAACTATGACACAACTAAATCAACCAATCACTGAAACCCAATCCACTCAAACTCAAACAAAACTCAACCAATCAGTGATATCACTATAACCAGAATATCAGACATCATACTGCACATCGCAAAAATTAGATCCTATTACTGTAAACCCTGATCAACCATATTACAAAATTTATATGCTTCTTTACAATAGAAAAACCATGTGTGTACACGCCTTTCATGAATCATACCTGCGTACATAACTTAAACCTTTGAAAATTGAAAATTAAACAACTCCAATGCTGAAACAAACACTGAATCATACTCATATCTACTGCAACATTCTGAACCAATCACAAAACTTTCTCTGATCTTTAATTTCAATTAGCAAGTAACTTCAACATTATTCAATTAATCAATTCACAATTAGACCATCAATGTTTAAGCACAAATCATTAAGAAGACTTCATTAATAGATAACAGAAACACATCAAAGGCTGATTAATCGATCTAATATTCATTTTCATCAAAACCCTAGTTTCTATACGTGCTTTCCTCAAATCATATCTGCGTGTGTACGTGCTTTTCAGAAACCAAACCCACGTGTATGTGACTTACTAGAAACACACCCGCGTGTGTACGCGGCTTACAGGCTATAAAACCTCCATACAGATCTGCAAATTTAGAGTCAAACCTTTGCTGCAACACATAACTTCAGACATACCAAGATCTTGGCATACACAAAAAAATCTCGCGTTAACACAAAACATATCATTTCATAATCATGATTGTCATCTCAGAACTATCGGATTTGATCCATCATCAAACTCCAAGGTGCATACATAGTTTAGATCAAGCAAAGCATCAATATCCCATAACATGCATATTTGCTTCAGACCTAACTATTCATAAGATTTTCATCACTTGCACACATTACACTATATATTACCACTTTGATCTTCATCACCTTATATAGATTAGCGTTTTTCAATACCACAGGTCGAAACCATATTCCCGCTGATAGTTTTCTTAAACGAGATCAAAACATCCATTACTGGGCTTAATACCACAGGGAAATACCATGGTAAGGACCCTTGGTATTTAGAATACCATGGTGCATAAACTATACCTGCCTTTGCTTCTTCATACTCGCATGTGTATGCGAATTTTCTTAATAGAACTTGCATATACTTCTTGAACTTTAAACTTTATCATACCTCTGCCTTTGAATTTCTATGATTTTTCCAGAACACTTTTTCACATCTGTAAAACACTCTGTCACATCCTGTTTACATCTTTAATAAAAAGGATTCCATCAAGAGACAACTCATCAAGTAGGTTTCCATTCATGAGGTAGGTTTTCATCAAGGATAACTCATTAGGTAGGTTGCCATCAAGGACAAAACCTAATTCATAATGCCAAAAATCACCCCTTTTGGACTTGATGGAAACCACATTGTGTTTGGTCACCACAACCTGTAATACCTGTAAACACATCAATCCAAGCACCAAGCCAAGCTACTCTTCAAACACCAAGCCAATCTCCCCCTTTGACATCAAGGGAAAATGGATGACTAATGCTGAATGAAGACTTCCATATCTGAATTACTGAGTATGAACACTGACCATGCTCCCCCTGAGCACATGTTGAAAGCTCTGATGGATGTACATTGAAGTACATGACTCTATGACTCATAGGACTTGTATTAACACCAAGGACTCAAATTGACATCAATTACCCAATCATAGTGGGTTTACATATTTTACATCATTATTACATCAACTTACCAAACACAACGGGGTTACAAATTACATCATATATCCAAAAGGACTTGACCACAATAGTCCATACATGACCGAATTTGACAATGAGTACATGTTAGGTCTTTACACGACCTTTACATCAAATGATAGATAAAACATTTATAATCAAGACCAAAGACCTTAAAAAGAGCATGATAGTCATCAACAACTATCATACACCATATAGGATCTCTACCATGAGCATCTGACAATACCATCAAGAACAACAACATGTTGATAGATATCATTAAGAAAACATAATGCCAACAATCTATTATTTGAAGAAAATTCCCCCCCTGAGCCCATGCCATCTCTGCAGACCATTTCCATAACCAACAAGAAAAATTTGAGCTTATTTCTTCATCATACCAATATATATGCGACTGTTTAATTCAGAACTTGTCTATACACATGACTTTTATTTATATCATCTGCGTACATAAAGTGAAATAATTAAATTTCACACCTTCAGCTCCCCCTGAGTCTGTTATGTTTGTACTCGTGCATTATGACTACACCAAAGACACTGTTAGTAATATAACATGAAAATAAAAAACAGCCATGGGAGCCTTCATCAAGTCACATATGTGTTACTCCGCTTGAACATGAAGAATCAACTGAGTGATGAAGCAGAGACCATTCCTAATTTATGTCTGAGCTATTCAAATGGCTCATGTGGAAGAGGTTTCATAAAAATATGAGCAACTTGTTCTTTTGAGGGAACACATTCCAGTTTAACCTTTTGTTCAAGCACTTTTTCTCTTAGAAAATTATATTTAATTGGAATGTGCTTGGTCTTGGAGTGCATAAATGGATTTTTTGAAATACTAATTGCATTTGTTTTATCATATAGAATGGAAATGGGTGGAGAATAGTTGATTTTAACATCTTGCAATGTTTGCATCATCGAGAGAAGTTGTGTGCATCATGATGAAATAACTAAATATTCTGCTTCTGTAGTAGATAAAGAAATCGAGCTTTGTTTCTTGCTAGGCCATGATACCAAGTGAGGCCCCATATAGAATGATCTTCCACTAGTACTTTTTATATCATCCACATTTCCTGCCTAATCTGCATCTATATAAGCATGAAGAGTAAGATCTGCATCTTTGTGATACCATAAAACAAGGTCTTGAGTGCCTTGTAGATATTTCAAGATTCTTTGACTGCCTAAAGATGAGTTTCCTTTGGATTGGCCTGAAATATTCCAACAATCCCAACAACATGCATGATTTCTGGTCTTGTTCATGCAAGATAAAGTATACTTTCGATCATGGATATGAATTCTGGTTGGTTGACTATGGGAGAATAATCATGTGAACTGAGACTACATCCTGTCACCATGGGTGTGAAAACCGGTTTACAATCTTCCATTCCATATTTCTTTAGAATTTTCATAAGGTACTTTGTTTGTGAGAGGAAGATGCCATTCTTTGCTTGTTGAACTTGTAAACCAAGAAAGTATGTTAGTTCACCAAGTGAAGACATTTCGAATTCTCCCTGCATGACAAAAGCAGACCTTTGACTCATGGATTCTCCATTACTACCAAATATGATGTCATCCACATAAACAATAACAATTAAAAGTTTACCATCATCCACCTTTATATATAGGTTTCTATCTGTAGAACCCTTAGTGAAGCCTTGTTGTTGAAGATATTTGTCAAGGCGATAATACCATGCAAGAGGGGCTTGTTTTAGCCCATATAATTCCTTCTTGAGTTTTCAAACAAGTTTTTCATCATTAACTAGAATAAACCCTTCAGGTTGTGCAATATAGACTTATTCTTCTAGGTCCCCATTAAGAAATGAAGATTTAACATCCATTTGATAGACTTTGAAATTACGGAAGCTTGAAATGGAAAAAAACACTCTTATGGCTTCAAGTCTGGCTACAGGAGAAAATGTTTCTTCAAAGTCTATTCCTTCTTGTTGAGCATAACCTTTGCAAGCGAGTCTTGATTTATTTCTAATTACTTCACCATTCTTGTTTAGTTTATTTTCAAAAACCCATTTCGTCCCAATTACATTCTTATCACGAGGTCTAGGAACTAATTCCCAAGTGTGATTCTTTTCTATCTGGTCAAGTTCTTCATGCATAGCATTAACCCAACATTCATATTTGCTAGCTTGATTTACATTTTGTGGTTCAATTGTGGATAGTAAAGCTAGATGATTGGCAGTTCCAACAAGAGTTCTTCTAGTTTGTATTCCAGATTCCTTACCACCTAGAATTTGAGATTTTGGATGGTTTTTCTGAACATACCTTGATGGAATATTTTCTGGTTCTTCTATATTATCACTTCCTTCATCTGATACTTCATTGATTCTTTCATCCTCATTATTTGGCCTAGGTGTAAGAGGATCTTCATCATCTATTGGTTCATCCTTCTTGATACCCGTGGATGCTTCATCAATCACAACATCAATGCATTCAAAAATATTTTAAGTCTTTTATTGTAACATTTATATCCTTTGCTTCTAGCGGAGTACCCAAGAATAATTCCTTCATCAGCTCGAGCTTCAAACTTTCCAAGTTTATCCTTATTATTCTTTATATAACACTTACTTCCAAAAACTTTGTAATGCTTAACAGTTGGGCGTTTACCGTACCAAAGTTCATAAGGCGTTTTATCACTATTCACACGAATATGAGCTTTGTTAAGAATATTTACCATTGTATGTGCTGATTCACCCTAGAAGATACGAGATGTACCAGACTCATCAAGCAGGGATGATGCCATTTATTGAATTGTTCTATTCATTGTTTCTGCTACCCCATTTTGTTGAGTCCTAGCTATAGAAAATTGCCTTTTGATGCCATGTTGTTCACAAAAGTCGAAAAATTTGTTTGATATGTATTCTCCTCCCTTGTCAGATCTGAGACATTTGATTTTGAAGTCTAAATAATTCTCTACTAAAGCTTTAAGGACTTTAAATTTATCAAATGCTTCATCTTTATATTTCAATAAACCAATCCAGCACATTCTAGTAAAATCATCAATAAATAAGATGAAATATTGTTCACCTCTAAGTGACTTTTTCTTTACTAGTCCACATACATAAGTATGAATAAGTTCAAGAGGCCTACTTTAAAAACCTTCTTTGGCATTTAATTGTACCCGAGTTTGCTTACCAAATTGGCATGCTTTGCATATGGTATTTTCTGGTAGAGATATGTTTGTCAAATCACAAAATGCTCCAAGCTTGATTGATTTATGCAATTGACTGAAGCTTAGATGTCCCAATCTTTTGTGCCGTAACCAAACTTCTTCTTCTTTGCTTAAGTGGCAATGTTAAATACCACCTTCCAAGACATAGACATTACCTGGAGTTCTTGTTCCTTTTATTATGGTATTTCCCGTGTCAAGACCTCGAATTACACAATTCTTTGATCTGAAAACAACTTCATTCCCTTGATCACACATTTCGCTGACACTTAACAATTTATGCTTCAATCCATCAACAAATAAAAAATTTCCTGCTTTAACCTTTTGTTTTAACATAACATTACCTTTTCCTTTGATAATAGTAGGTGTATTGTTTCCAAAGGTTAGGCTCTTTTCTTTATTTATTTCGTTAAAAGACATAAATTTATCTTTATCACTTGTAATGTGTTTTAAACATCCACTATCAAATTACCACAAATTTTTTTGGTCCCCTGCATATAAAGCTAGACCACAGTTCTCAGATTCAATGCTTTTCTTCTTCCACGCCTTATATGTTGTTTCCATTTGCTTATCCTAATATTTTGATCATCCTTTTCTCCTACATTCAGATTCCTTATGCCCAAAGTTATTGCAATAGGAGAATTCAGTTTCATATTGAAGAGGAGAGAAAATATTGTGATAGAATTTCTCATTCTTTTATTTTCTTGCTTCCTAGTCATGATATTTTTGTAAGCAATACATTGAGTAGCCTTATGACTAAAATTGTGACAAGAAAAACATTGTCCATGAAATTATAATCGTCTGGGGGCATATTACCTTCTAGTGTTGTCGTTTTTATTGAACAAGTTTACCTGGGAGGTATTTGGTCCTTTATTGTTTTACTGTAAGTTAGAGAGATGTTGACTACTTCCTTTTACTACATTGAAATAACTTCGTATTTATGTATTTGGTTATTTATTCCTTTTCTGTAGGACAGAGTGATGTTGACTGCTTCCTTTTACTATATTGAGATAACTTCCTATGTTTGTAGAAGACTTTACGATTTTTGATGTTTCTTCACAGTGTCCAAGACCTGTATTTATAAGAGGTGAGCGTTGAACCTTAATGATGTCATCCAAGGTTTTAGATCCTTTAGCAAACCTAAGATTAAGACTTTTTTCTTTCTCAAGTTCTTTCCTTAGACTGACTATTTCACATTCTAACTTCTCATTATGTTCTTCTTTTTCTATGATTTGTTTCTTAAAAGTTTCTTATGTTAATTTAGCTTCTTCTAAACAAATCTTAAGTTGTGATATTTCTTTAATAAAAATATCTTTATCTTCTAAGGAATCCATGAAATTATCATAAGACCCATCTTCAAATTCCATAAGTAATTGTTAGTCTTGAGCAAACTAATATTCTTGATCACTATCATTTTTGCATGGACAAGGAAATTGATCATATTTAGAACAAAAGTCAAAACCTGATAATGATTCTCAATATTTGCTTCGATTTACTATCTTCTTCCTTGGATTTGCTTTATTCTTTTTCTTCTTTCCCATTTTCTTGACTAATCTTCTTCAAGCAATCAAGTTTCTTCCAAAGGCCCTGCTCTGATTCCAATTGTTGGGAAAAATACTTGGGGGGTGAATCCGTATTTTCAAAATCACAAACTTTTCATTTCATATTCGGATTTATGTACATGACTTTAATCAAAGGAACCCACGTGTGTGAGTGATTGTTCTTAAGACAACTAGCATACACCTGTAAACTTATGTCTTAGTTAATTCATCATTTATTTATCTTCAACTAGTGCATGAATACTTTATTAAACATTAGATAGGCAATAACTATGTGCAGTAAGAACAAAATAAACCATCACACATAAGCAACACACATGAACACCAAGATTTAAGGTGGCAACCCAATGCGAGAAAAAACCACTTGAAGTTGTCGTCTATGTCTTCTTTTAATATAAATAAAATATTTTTAGAATAATGTACTAGTGCAGACTCATACCAGTATGCAGGCTCCCACCTGCAGAAGGCTACAACCTTTGCTCATTCTCCAACTCCTACTGGAAGGGAGCTTCAACCCCTTGATTCTTGTATTGGTGTAAACTACCAGTACATAGGCACCAACTTGCATAAGGCTACAACCTTCACTGTTTCTCCAGCTGCTACTAGAAGGGAGCTCCAACCCCCTTATATGATTTACCGGTTACTATTGGAAGGAAGTTCCAACTCCCTCAACTCTGGGGACCACGTTTCATAAATATTCATACTGGATCCACCTGCTACAACACATCATAACTTGTAGGCCACATTTCATAAAATTTTTCAGACTGGACCCACTACCAATTTTAAGCTCAATATCAATCATCAAACTGTAAGTCATCACTGTAACTCAATCATCAAATTCTGACACAACTGAATCAACCAATCAATGAAACCCAATCAACTGAAACTCAATCAAAACTCAACCAATTAGTCGGATCACTGTAACTAGAATATTAGACATCATACTGCACATCACAAAAATCAAATCCTGTTACTGTAAACCCTGATCAAACATCTGCCAAAATGTATACGCTAATTTATAGTATCAAATCCATGTGTGTACATGCCTTTCATGAATCATACCTTCATACATATCTTAAACCTTTGAAAACTAAAAACTGAATAACTGCCATTCTGAAACAAACACTGAATCATACTCAGATCTACTGCAACATTTTGAACCAATCACAAAACTTTCTCTGATCTTCAATCTCAATTAGCAAGTAAATTCAACATTCTTCAATTAATGAATTCACAATCAGACCATCACTGTTAAGCAAATATCATTAAGAAGACTTCATTGACAGACAACAAAAACACATCAAAAACTGATTAACTGATCAAACATTCTTTTTTCTTCAAAACCCTAGCTTATGTACGCGCTATCCTCAAAGCATATCCATGTGGATGTGTAAGTAGCTTGCAGGCTATAAAACTTGCGTACAAATTTCAAATTCAGAGTCAAATCTTCGTTGCAACTCCGAACTTCAGATATACCTAGATCTCGACATAGACAGAAAAATCACATGTTAACACAAAATAGATAATCTCATAATCATTATTGTCATCTCCGATCTATTGGATCTAATCCATCATCAAAATCCCAGGTGCATACATAGTTTAGATCAAGCAAAGCATCAATATCCCATAACATGCATATTTGCTTCAAATCTAACTATTCCTAAGATTTCCATCACTGACACACATTACACTATATATTACCACATTTGTCTTCATCACCTTATATAGCTTGGCCTTTTTCAATACTATAGGTCAAAAACATACTCCAGCCAATGATTTTCTTAGACGGGATCAAAACATCCATTACTGGGCTCAATACCACATGGAAATATCATGGTAAGGACCATTGGTATTTAGAATACCATGGTGCAGAAAATGTACATGCCTTTGCTTCTTCATACTTGTGTGTGTACACGACTTTGCTTAATAGAACCCACATATACTTATTGAATTTTCAGATTTATCATACCTCTGCCTCTGAACTGCTACGCCTTTCCTAGAACACTCTGTCACATCTTTAAAACACTCTGTCACATCCTGTTGACATCTTCAATAAGTAGGATTCCATCAAGAGACAACTCATAAAGTAGGTTTCCATTCATCAGGTTGATTGTCATCAAGGAAAACTCATCATGTAGGTTTCCATCAAGGACAACACCTAATTCATAATGCAAACATACCAAGACCCTTAGAACATAGACTTGAGACTACCTCAATCCATCGATTACACTTTGTCATGCTTCAATTCCATTGCTCCTGTAGCAGTCAGTCTTCTTCATACTTGTTCTTGAAGAAATCACCTCTGCAACCAATCTGAGCTCCTTCATGCATCAAAATTAAATCACTATAATATCATCGAGATGAGGTCACTGTAATAAAACTGAGATGATGTTACTTGGTGAGAGCATCGAGTCAAGGTCACTGTGATAACACTGAATCATGTAGTCACTGCAATGTGAGTTCATCTCTATTATAATGAAAAAACCTTCCTTTTGAAATAACACCGAGCACTCTGTGATATATGAACCTTTTACTGTAAAGAAACCAAATACATGTCTTTGAAAACCCTTTATGAACTCTCTTTGATCACCGAAAGTAGACTTTCTGAAATCTGAACTTGAAATGTCCTGTAGTACTACCGAAACTATTTCTTTGAAATCTTATACGAATTTATGTGTAGGTAATGCGAAGCCCTCATCCTTATATATTTAGTTGTATGTCCATAAATGAGATGACATGACATTTTGAAGAGTAATGTCACTATTTTCAGATGACATGAGTTATGTTGAGGGTTTCTGACTTGATGAGGATTCTTTTGAAGTTGACAACAAAGAGACCTTGATGGAGGAGTCTTCAAACAAAAATTGACCTTGAAAATTAAACTAAAGCCTTCAATGGAGGCTTGACCTATGACATTTTACCCAAGCATGAAACCCATGCTTTAATAAGTCAAATAAAATAATAATAAAATTCTTTTTGCTTTTCTTTTGACAAATATATTACATTTGATTCAAGTACAATAATGAAAACCAAACCTAGTTACAATTTCCAACACCTATTAGGCTTCAAATAGATGCAAACATAGAATCAATAGCCTTCTTATACTTGTTCACTCTCACGTCTAGAATAAATATATAGGAGAGAAAATCAACCTCCTTTAGTAGGAAAAATCCCTCTATAGCAAAAAGAAACACTTCAATTCGTCATCTACTAGTGGTCTGCGACGCCTTGATGACACACGTATTTTTTTATAGTGAATTAGGGTGCCCCAAGTGGTGTAACTTTTGGATGGGATGACTTGTACTTTTGGATCTGTTGTGCTATACAACAACCCCCCATTTCATAAAATTTTATTTTCAAAACTATAATATGAAATGGGTCCCTTTTAGATTAAATTGGTATCAACTTATCATTCCTCAAAAGGTCCAGAAGCAAACAAAACATTATAAAACCTTTTGAGTTAACGTATAATCGGTCTTATAATAAAAAAGAATAATTCTTTATTATTGCGATAAAGCGATCGTAAGATCGCATATCGCAATAACAAAGGATGCATAACAAAGGACCCATTGGTTTTCCCCGATGCGACAAGCGCGAATAACTATCGGCTATCGGGAAGGTAAGCAATCATAACAAAAGGCCCCTGTCTTTGCTTCGATGCGATATCGCTATCGGTGATCGGGGAGTACGATATGCATACAACAAAAAGTCCTCTCCTAAAAGCTCCCAATGCGAATTAGCGATATCGCTATCGGCGATCGGGGATTCCGCAATGACATAAATGAAACCACTCAAGCATTCTTCCGATTCCCGATTGCGATAAAGGTAAGCACGACTTTCAAAAAGGATTGATAAGGCTTGGGTATATTGTCTTAAATTATTATTAAAAGCCTTTCTCTTCCCGATAGTGATTCACTTGCTCCCAATCGCCAAAAAATCAAAGCCACGCTTAAATGAATTATTCGGCGAATAAAGGATATGATGAGCATTTAAATGATTGACAGGGTTAAACGACCAATTAATGGAGTAGTTATGCCAAAATATCTTCAGAGATTTTATCTGTGGGAGCCTAATGTTAATCCTCCATTATTCATTGATTGACATAATTCTTTCATACTTGGTTTGCGCCATCTATTCTCTGCATTACGTTCATTTTATCTCTTGTGCAGAGCTCCTCCGAAGCAGCGAATTTAAGCCAAATGGGGAAGAAATCTAAGAAATTTGGAACAGCTTCAGCCTCCGCGGTAACAGGACAACATGTTGCTGATCCGGGACCAAGTAAAAAAAGGATTAATCTCAGACACCACATGTCTTGGTCTCGGTAATACTACTTGGCATAGCGTCTACAATTTGGTTGAGGCCGAAGAACCTCAGGAAATATCGGTACAAGCTACAACAGGCTCGAGCCGGAAATCTGAGGCTACCCTAAAGGACTTGGCCGATTCTTACCTACACAGGATAGCGGCTCGAGAGAAAATTCTTCCATACACAGATGTGGTAAGATGGGCAGTGGAAGAAATTCCAGTTATGAACAGAATATTCTGCACTATCGACGGGAGAGTATTTGGCTTATTTCAGCCCAATGATTTAAGACAAATGTACCATTTGCTCGAACCAAAGAAGAAGTATAATAAAGCATTTCTAGAGAAGTTCAAAGATGAAAATGAAACTGAGTTAGCACCTATACGGGAATGGAGACAGAACCCAGCGAAACACAGCATGAGTCTTCAGGTAAGTACTCTATCGATTCATTGTGTTCTCCTTATTGTTATGCTGGAGCTATGATGTGTCGAATTTGGGGGTTGCATGACTCCTCAAAATTTTCCATAGAGATGGTACCTTTAATGGAAGCAACATGCAATAGTGAAATCATGGATTGAGGGAATATATTATCTGATAAGTTAGCAACAGCTATTCTTGAGTTCAGAAACAAATCCCGCGTTACTGATAGATTCATTCCTCCATTTTACTTTAGTGCCTACATCTTAGACACTCTCTGTTTTAATTCTGAGTTTCCTATGCTGGGGTGGAGATGGATTCCACAGGACCCCATGCCCATTCATATCTATCGCCAGAAGTTGTGGAAAGCCCGTTATAAACACCACCTATATCAAGTTTGCAATGGATTCATGTTACCCATTTACTATGCAATTTTTGATAAACCTGCTCCTAAGATTTCCTCTCAAGCAGAGATTGACTTGACAGCCTTAGGAACCTGGTTCAGAGAAGAAAAATTTACCTATGTAAGAGTTTTCGGCAGTCAGGCTAGGCCTCATGTCCTCCCCTTGTATATACCCGATAAATTATTGGCTCGAGAAATAACATATCAGCTTACATCCGCATCAGCTACAAAGACTCCGAGGAATTCAAAGAAGCAAGTCTGGCCTCCTTTTCCTCTAAGGTGTGGTGTTTACACTCTGCATGACTACAAGCATGCAGATAAAGAGGCAGAAAATATTAATATACTGAATCTCGCCACTCTTCATAACAGACGATTTAATCCAAACAAAGTCGTTTATAACGTTCTAGAACAGGCAAAACTCACTAAATTTGAACATAAAGAAGATGAGTTTGATGACCTATTCTCCTCGGCCGAGTCGTTATTTCAGGTTCAAGCGATAGCTAAAATGAGATACCACAACGACGGGTAAGTCAAATTCAACAAACTTAGAGAGCAGAGGTTGCAAACTCTGCCTCTAGATTTGTTAGCCACTGCCCTGATGACACAGTCAAGCGAGCCTAAACATCAACTTATCAACGAACCTTTTGCCACATCAGAAATTTTTGAAGAAGTCCAAAGAAGAGAGCAGGAAGAAATCCAGAGGAAAGAACATGAAGAAGCATAGATAAAAGAACAAGAGGAAGCACAGAGGAAAGAACAAGAGAGAATACATGAGGAGGAACAGAAAAGGCAGCAAGAGCAGACCAACAAGGATGTAAATTTCGATGCTCAAATTGACCCGAGATTGCTCCAGGAATGGCAGCAATTTGATTCAATCATAAGCAATATTGAGAGCTCAAGGGATGCCGATACATCCAAAGCGGCTGATACACATGATATAACATCAAAAGAGGTTCCAAGCGAAAGAACCAGCAGTCTACCCCCTACTACAGAATTAGAAATAATTCCCAAGGATCCTTCAAATTAAATCATTTTTCAAGTGGAAGATATACCTCCATTGGATGTCTTCTACAGCCCAAAGCACCGGGCTATAATAAAGCGACAGCGAAAAAAGGAGAAGGATTGATCAACCTTCCCTGTTCCCTGAACAAACAGTGACAACCAATGTAGTTTGGAAGGAGGAATTCGATCCTTCTGATGACCTGACAAAGTTGTCCCAATATGCTGGAGCCTATTTGGCGGCCACCATGGACAAGGCATTGGAGGTGAGCAATTGTTAAAAGAAAAGGATCAGGTGATCGCTTCGTTACAAGCACAACTATCGGAGGCATAGCAGAAAGCAGAACAACTACAACAACAATTGTCCACGCAGCAACAGTTAAATAACCAACTGAACAAGCAGTTGCATGAAGAGAAACAGAGGGCAGATTCGAGTGCGATTTAGAGACAGAAAGAACTATCGGAGGCATTAACAAAATTGAAGACAATGAATGAACAAATGGTAAAGACAAAAGATGAGCAAATTGCTTAATTATCAGGTCAAATAGAGAAGTTCAAGAGTCTTCCGCAGCCTGTCGATTTTAGAGCAGAGGCAATACAGATTAATAAGGTACTGATAACACAAATATGATTATTGTGTCATAAAATTGCTCAAGTTGAACCTCTGTGTGACATAACAACATCTATAATAGATAAATCAGTTGATGCCAGACAGGACTTAGAGTAGGCCGATGAGACCTTCATAGATTTTCTTACTTGGCAGGACACTAATGAGGGACAGGCAGCGAATTTGCCTAAAATCTTAGAATCCCATAAAGAAATTCTATTCATGGAGTGGCAGCCCCAATTGATGAAGGCAGAGAGAGCAGTTTCTAGATGCAAATTATCCACAAATAATTTGATTGAATTGATTAATAATACTCTCTATTTATCTAACATGATCTCTCAATGTACACCAGGTAAATTACTATTAGCCAAAACATTGGAGCAATCATGTTACCAAGAGCTAGAAAAGAATGGGAGATTGATCACAGGGATTAAAAGTTTAACTTGGGACACCTATTGGTTGTTCCTAGTAAAACCACACAGCCAAAGAGCCGCCCTCAAGTGCCTAACAGATGCAATTGGGTGTATCATTCCCGATATACACGATGCCACCTATTCTACTCAGATCAATTCTCGTCTCAGCCGCCCTCAAGAAGTGGAACCGATGCTGGCGATATGCCAACTCAGGTTAAAAGGCAAACAACCAGAGTGATGAATCATGCTGCCAACTACCAGATCGCTGTGGGGGAGATATTCGATATCGAGTTATACCAATTTAGTAGCATTTTAATTTTGTAGTTTGTTAGTTTAATTTAGTATTTATAGACCCTTTCATGTATTTAGAAAGGGTCATAAGTTTTTGTATATGACTTAAGCCTGAAGTTGCACTACTGTACTTCAGACATATTCTTTTATAAAGACTGGACCGATTATTCCAATTTTGATAACAAAGCTTTTATGTGGATGTGCACTAATGCCTTTATTTAAAAGCATTTCTGAGTCGGAAGAAGGAATTCGAATTGCGATTGATGTTGGGAATGATTTGCAGCTCATATGGTACTACTATCTATGTTTGAATTCATTATTTTTTATGTGAATTGTTATTTGATCATTCTTGCTATTATTGAATATATGCATGTGTTTTAACAAGCATTCTTTATACTTTCCACTATTGGATGTTTACAGCTTTCTTTTCTTCTAATCATACATTATCAGTAATATAAAAAGAGAAGTGTAACAATGTTTTATTAATTACTTTGTTCAACTAATTGAACAAAGCAATTATTATTTAAATGAATGTCTATGTTTATTGAATAGTGTCATCTATATGCCTATTGATGAACAAAGATCGTCAAATGTTGCATTTAAGAATAGAAGCTTCCTGGTATAGAATAGTCATTTGTGTTCTCGCTTATAGATTAAGTCATCTATTCATTATCACTTATTAGAAAACTAGTCACTCATTCATCCCTTTTTATTCATTACTGGGAAACTGGTCCCATTATATCCAGTTGGAGCCACCATCCCAAACGGAAAAGGAGCTGTATTAAGGTCCGGATCGGGTGGTTATCCCCCAATGTTGGTGCAACAATTTTTGGGGCATCAACAGGATCCTACATTCATAATTAAAATTAAAATTAATTTAATTTTCCCTCTAATTTTCTTTTCTTTTCAAGACTGATTTATGTAGTGATGAATACCATACACAACTGCCAAAATTCAACTTTGGGAGTATCTTATTTCCTATTTTTACAACCAAACACAAATTTTAATGGGTATCCACTCCTCTCAAGGTGACCTTGGTTGACTACAATAGATTCATGTATCAAATATAGGGCTAGTAATATGATTATCATAATGTTCAGTCCCAAAAACAACTTGTACTATACCCTCCTAATCAACCCTTGGTTTAAGCAAATTTTCCTACTTGGGTGGAAGATGAAGAAGAATAATATACCATCCTTACATCATCCTATCTTGTTTGTACCATTGAAAAAGTTGTTACAGACAAGCAAGTTAATGAAGATGATTAAATTTCCAATATTTCGCAAATGAGTACCCTGCTATTACGAGAATTGATGGTATAGACAATAATCAAACTTTAGGAAAACCTAGACTATCAAGGGAAAATTTGTGGGTAGAATTTATTGTTGTTATATCTTATAGAAACATTACCAAAATAGTGGAAACTTGTCCGTCTAAACTACTAAAAATCAACATCTATCTTACTGCTGATCAAGGGTAAGAGTTGGTTAGTTTTTTGAAAAAGCACATTGAATATTTTGCATAAGATTATGGGGAGATGAAAGGAATCCATACATTTGTTTATACTCATCACATTTATGTTAAATAAGATATAAAACCCTATACCAACCTCAAAGAATAATGAACCTCACGTTAAAATACATTGTTAAAGAAAAAGTACAAATTGTCTTAGATTTGGGTTTATTTATCCTAATTTAGATATTGAATGGCTATTAACTTTGGTTATTGTTCCTGAGAAAAATGGAGAATGGAGAATATGGGTGGATTATAGGGAACTAAACAAAGCCCCCTCGAAGGAGCATTTTCCCCTACCTTTCTTTTTTAAATTTGTTGAATCAAGCGTCAGACCTTCTATTCAAATTGATAATACAACCATATTAGAAAATGTACAAATGAGATGTGGGCCACGTATAGCCTAGGAAATCGAGCCTAAGGCCCACTATCCGGGCCCAGGGCTCACAAAAACATGACGTCGAAACCACAAAAGATAATCGAACACCCAGACCGTTCAATCTATCATTAGAGATCTAACGGTCATTAACAATATCGTGCCACTAACAAGCACACCCTTTAACTCTTGAATCAGAGTTGATAAGCCTTTAGAGACCGATTTATAAAAATTTTGGGTCTGTTTTGGCTGATAACCCTCGTGCATGTAATCTGCCCGAAATCCACTAGATGCATGCAATTCCCACCAGTCTGAGTAACTTGTTCGCTGTTTAATGCTGCTTTCGGACCCGAAGCCCGATAAAGCTACTGTTAAAGTTGATTTCAAGTTTGGTGGCTTGGTAACCATTTTGCTATTTGCCACAAGGAATTGATAAGGTTGCTGCTATTTCTCCTACCTTCTCGCACTTTAACCAAGCTCCCTGCATAGCCAATGAAAAGGCGATCTGTAGTATGATTCAAATTCATGTAAATACTTGTGTTGTCAATTGAAACCCACCTGAGAACCTTGGGATTGTAGAATTCTGGGCACATATTATGGCCTAAGGACCGACCATTCTTTTTGTTTCTATCCATAAACTGCTGTTTCATGTGGACTAACATTCAACTGTTTCTAGAAGTCTACAACCTGTTAGTATCCACTGCTCTAATAGAGCTCCCGGTCTGTTCCTCTGTCTGAGACACTCTTCCCTCATTCTACCATGGGGGATCAATATCCATTTATATTTATTTTTTCTTTTAGCATAGAGTATGCCTTCATTAGCTAAAATGTCCGATAATTTTTTGGTTGTCCAGCGCACATGAGTGAAACTCAGGGTTCTCATGTTTTGCAGGTGGGATTGAATCCTTTGATAGACTTGCAGAAGCCTCCAATGTCTCAAAACTTTTTTCCGGAGCTGAGCCATAGAAAATTTTCTTGATCGAATTGATAATCAATTCGGAGTCGGTTTCAATTATAATGTTATGAATATTTGAGTCCCTCAGAATTTCTAAGCATTGCTCTAGGGCCATGAGCTCTGCCATATTGTTTTTGGCTTTCCGCAAATTACTATGAAAGATGATTTTTATACAACCCTTTTCATCCCTTATCAGTCCTCCATAACCAGCCATGCCTGGGTTTCCTTTTGAGGCCCCATCAATATTACATTTCAGAAAACCTTGAGGGGGAGGTTGCCAGAAATCCTTATCAGCAATTATGTGATTTGCATTTTTGTTTTTTCCCTTTGGGGTGAGCCCCTGTAGACCCAAATGTATTAGTATATGCACATCAATGTCTTTAGGTTGGTTCTCAGGGGGGTTTTTAATGAGGGTTCCTACCGTCTCATTTCGCTGTCTTAAAATCTGTTCCATGATGCTTTGGGAAGAACCTTTCCTGTTTTTGAATATTCCGTTGTTGCGTTCTTTCTAGACATACCAGATTAGAAATCTTGGAGCTAAAGCCCAAGCTTTGTTGACTATTTCATTATCAGAGAAATTTTTCCTCCACTTCTTTAGATGCTGGTAATACTACCCATGTCCCTGTCCGTTTGTCTAAATATTGAAGCAATCCAATTCCACAATGTGGATGTGAATGGGTAGAGGTTAAGAAGATGATCCATAGTTTCTTCTTGTAATTCACATAGCTAGCATTTAGATGGACCAACTACCCCTCTTTTCCTAAGGTTTTCCTACGTTAGAATTTTTTTATGCTGCACTAACCACATGAACAATTTGATCTTCATCCAGCTTTGGTTCTGCCATAGGTCCTTCCATACCCAATCAGGGTTTGGAAAGTCAAGCCCAAGGGCCATGTGCTTAGCCTCTTTGAGGTTAAAGGTTCCTTCATTGTTATTGCCCCATCTCAACTGGTTTGAATCTGCTGATATCATAATCTTTCTTTGTTCCAGGATAGCTGTTAGAGCTTCTGCCTATGCCTTCAAGGGGGAGTCATCACTGTATACCATGTTCTTCCATATGCTCCATTTTCCATCGCTTTTTTCCTGATCCCATAAATCATTTACTCTGAGTAACCTTTTTTTGTCAGTATCATTCTTGAGATTTGCAAATTCTTCTCTTAACAATTTGGGTTCCTGTTGCCACTTATCCTCCCAAAACCATGCAAGGTTTCCATATCTAATTTCCCAGAAACTGTGTTTTTGAACAATTTCTCTATTCTCCCAAGCTTTGTTCCAAATGTGGGAGCCTTTGATGATCCCAGACATTCTAATGGGATGCATGTCTTTCCAATTGTTTGCATATTTTTGTTTCCAAATTTGGGCGCAAGGGGAAGCTGAATCTTTTAGCCATCTCCACCATAGTTTTTCCCCCAAAACTTTGTTTAGCACTTCAGGATCATCTAGTCCCAAACCTCCATGTGAATTAGATTTATAGATTTTTTCCCAGGCTACCAAGGCCCATTTTTTTTCTCTTCCCCTTTGCCCCAAAGAAAATCTCTTTGGATATTTCTACATAGTTGCATGACTCCTTTAGGAGCTGGAAGGGCTGAAAACATAAAGATGGGGACAGTTTGTGGGACAACTTTTGTGAGCACTAGTCGTCCTGTTAATTTCAAAGACCTACTTGTCCATTTCTGTATTGTGTCCAGTAGCTTATTAATCACAGGCTCCCAAAACGTCTTGCTCAGAGGTTTGTCAGTTAGCGGTACACCTAGATATTTGGAGGGTAGCATATCTCTTTGACAGCCTAGAATTCTAGATATATTTCTTTGAATGACAATGTCAGTATTAAAAAAGAAAATATTTGATTTGGTAAGGCTTACCTCTGTGCCTGCAATGATTGCAAAGTCTTTCAGGATTTGTTTGTAGGCTAGAGCTTACTTGACCGTAGGTGTACCCTATAGCATAGTATCATCCACAAATTGTTGATGGGTCAAAGCATCTCTGTTCATGGTGAGTTTGAGACCCTGGATTTTGCCTTCTGCGTTGGTAGATTTGATATCTTTGCCTAGCCCTTCCATCATGAGAATAAAGAGGAAGGGTGAGAGAGGATCTCCTTGTCTGAGACCTCTTGTCGGATTAAAGGGCTTGGATGGCGAACCATTTACTAGGATTGAAAAACTAGAGGTAGTTACAAGGTCCATCACCCATCTTACCCAGTTATGGTCAAATCCATATGCTATAAGAACTCTCCTTATGTAAGCCCAACTTATCTTATCATAAGCCTTTTCTAGGTCAAGTTGCATAATCATTCTCGCCTGCCTATTGCTAATAAGTGAGTGAACCACCTTGTGTGCTTGAATGATATTGTTGAAAATTTTTCTGCCTTCCACAAACCTAGTTTGTTCCTCAGATATGAGAGTTGGGAGAAGGGGTTTAAGCCTGTTGGCAATTATTTTGGAAATTATTTTGTACACCACATTGCATAATGCTATTGGCCCGAATCTGTCTGGTGTCATAGCATTATCCTGTTTTTGAATTAAGGATATGAAAGAGGTATTGAGCGCCTTCAAATAGTTCTATTTTTCCTAGAGTACTCCACCACATCTAGGATGTCCTGCTTGATTATTCCCCAACATGCTTTAAAGAAGTCAACATTAAAGCCATTCAGACCTGGCACCTTCCCTTTTGCATTTCTTTGATGACTTCACTGACCTCCTCTTCATTCACAGGCCTGTTTAGATTATAATTGTCTTCTCTTGTCACAAGCTTAAGAATGTGCTTTGTAAAGTCATTGATGAATTGTGATCTGTCTAAGAGAGGTTCCTCTACTATGCCTTGGAAATGTTGAACCAACTCAGCTTCTATTTCTTTGTGGGTATCAAGTTGATTTCCTTGAGAATCTTTGATTTTTGAGATCCTGTTATGTGACCTGTGATCCATGGTAGATTTGTGAAAAAACCTTGTGTTCCTTTCTCCTTATTTTAACCATTGTACCCTTGATTTCTGTTTCCAGAATATCTCTTGTTTTCATAATTCTTCCCATTGCTGTTGATGGTAGTCAACTTGTTCCTTTCTTCCCGCGTTGAAGCCATTTGTAATGAGGATCTGGTTAATTTCATGTAGCTTTCGTTCAGCCATTTTTTTGGCTTCAAAAATGTTGCCAAACTCATTCTTATTCCAATATTTAAGCCTGATTTTGATATGTTTCAATCTTTTATGGAGGAGGAACATTTTAGTGCCCTGAACTTGCATATCCTCTATCCACCATTTTTCAATATTGCTGATAAAGTTCGGATGGGTGAGCCAAATGTTTTCAAACCTGAAAGCTCTGTTTCTTGGAGTCCCTATAAAGGATGCTTCAATTTGAATAGGCCAATGATCCGAGCCACGAAAAGGGAGTATCATCGCTGACAAGTCAAGGCCTGTTAGGATAAGGTCCTCCGAGATAATAAACCTGTCTAGTTTTGAGGTCACTTGAAACTCTCCTCCCCTTTTGTTATTCTAGGTAAAGATGCCATTACTTGTTTATGTGTCTAATAGCCTTATATTGTTTATAAAATTTTGAAATGCTATGGAGTCTATACCTAGTGATCTGGTTCCAATTTTTTTTTTTTTGACAGTGACCTAATCATATTAAAGTCCCCTCCCAAAATCCAAGGGATGCCCAAACGTCTATCTCTTAGATCCTATAGTGAAGTAAGAAGTCTTAGTTTTTCTTTAGGCTTCTATGGACCATAAACATTTGTGATTAAATAAACTTCCTTGTCCCCCAAAGGTTGAATAACCACTAATAAGTAGTTCCTAGATGCTTCAGCATATAGGATTCCTAGTTTCTGAGGGTTTCAAAGTATGAGAATTCCTGCTGCTGTTTTGTCTGATTTAACTTCTAGATATTTATATTTAGTCGGCCATTTGCTGTGAATTTCTATTATTTTTTCTACTAAACATTTTGTTTCCTGGATAAAAATCATATCTGGTTTTCTTCTTTCATTCTATTGCTAAGATTCCGTTGTTTCCTTTTACTCCCTAGACCCCTAATATTCCATGTTGTGAGCTTCATTAAGAAAGATTTGTAAATGAGTAACTGGTTAGGTCTTTCATCTTCCCTAAATCAATCATGAGTTTTCCACACTCTATCAGCAACTCGTTCTATTTTTTCCTACCTCTTTTCTGCCTGGGTTCCTAGGAGCTAGTCCCGATGCTGCTTTCATTGTTTTCACCCCTTCGTTGTCTTGACTATCATGGTTTCTTTTGACTCCCAAACCTTTTTCCAGAGTTCTCCATAGGAACAACTGTTGCACTCTATTGAACTCCTCTTGTGGTAGCGAATCCATTCCTTTGGTGGTTCCCTGCTCCAGGAACTTTTCCAGATCTAGATGCTCCTTGTCAAGAATATCCTGCAATTAATGATCCTCTCTTCCCACCTCACTCGGGGTCATCTCTTGGTCCCTATAAAGTTCCATAGTGTTCAAAAGATCCTCCTTTTGTTGGTTGTTTTCATGTGTGTCCTCCATACTCTCTTCCTTTTCCTTCTCCACAGGGCTTACCTCCATAGTCTGATTTGCGCTATCGTGCTCCTCTTCTTCTTCTAGTACCTTGTACCTATTCTGACTTGGTTTCTTTTCCTCGTTGATTTTCTTTTGGTACTTTCTCCCTCCTTTAGATCTATTTCACACTTTGCTAAAGCTTTCAATTTCTTTCCTTGAGGTGGATTTAGTTCCGCTTTCTATTTTGTTTAAGGGGAAATCCCTAAATAGATGCCCATGTTGATGGCATTTACGGCATTTGAAAGGAACATGCTCATAGTCCATCGCTTTTACCCATTCTTCATCAAAAACTTCAAAAATTACTTCATTCGGTAGAGCTCCAGAGAGGTCCATTTATACACAAATCCAGGCAAAGGAGGTATACTTTCCTCGCCTAGTGGCCTCCGATATTTTAACAAAATGCCCTAGTTTATTTCCTATTGCTTTTAATGATTTTGGCTACTAATAATCCAGTGGTAAGGAGTAGAGCCTTACCTAAACCGGGACCGCAGTGAATGTCTCGTGCTTCGGGATAAAATTCATCATCCAAGTCCACATATAGATGCCTGCAGCAGCATAGAAGTAGGGCCCTCCTTCAAACACCTTGTCTTTATCCTCAATGTTAGTAAAAACTACAATGAATAAACCCTTTGATCCAATGTGTAGATCTATATCCCCCTTAGGTTTCCAATGATTCTTTATCCATGCCTGTAAAGCCTTCTCCATTGGCCATAACCCCATGAATTTAAAAATGACTACATAAGTTGCCATGTTTTCCCTATGCGCCTGTAGCACTGGATCACTTAACACCACTCTCGGTGTGATAGTTGCCCTAGGCTTACACGGTCCAGTTCGATTTCTGGTATCCACATTCTGATTTTCTCCTTCTATTTGTTTTTCCTTTTGACTTCTTCCTACGTATTTTCCTGCCCCTGTGTACCTCTATTGTCCTGTTTCCCTCCTCCTAAAATTCCGATTTCAGCCTCCTGAGGTTTCTTGAATCGATTGGAGACTGCCTGACTGTAGGAGGGAGTGGAACTCCCACCCTCTCGCCTCTCCATGGTTCCCAATGCTTAACTTTTGCTGCAAAACCTAGCTCTCTCCACCGTCCAATGCTTCTTCATTTTCCCTTACCTTTCATTAACTGAGTCTTAGATGTTTTAGTAGGAAAAAAATTCTTAGGTTTTTTAGATGGGTTTAGTGGTTTCAACCAAATTCAAATTAGTTTGGAAGATTAAGATAAAACCACTTTTACCTATTCCCAATATAATTTTTCTTATAACATTTTCCCATTTGACCTATGCAATGCCCTTGTCACATTTCAAAGAGCTATGCATAACATATTTTCATATTTTTTTAATGAAATTATAGAGATTCATATGGATAACTTTACACCTTATGGAAATAATTTTCAAGAAGTTATCACCAACCTTAGAAATGTTCTCTAAAGATGTGGAGAAATGAATCTCTTAGTGATTCATGAAAAGTGCCATTTTATTATGAGTGAAGGGGTTGCCTTATGGAATTACCTATCCACAAAATGAGTCAATGTAGATCCATGTAAGGTAAATATCATCAAATACCTTCCTATTCATCAAAAATAAAAAAAGATGTTAGAAGTTTCCTTGGCCATGCAAGATACCATAGGAGGTTCATTAAATATTTTAGCAATATTCCTTCTTTATTTCTTTGTTGGTTAAAGATTTAGATTTTTGTTGGTCATTTAAGTGTCAATAAGTTTTTGATTGAATTAAACAAAATTCAGTTTAGCATCCATCTTACAAGATCTTAATGGGACCTTACCTTTCAAAATTTACACCAATGTTTCAGATAGGAAAATAGGGGTAGTGCTTGGTGAACAAAAAGATAAGATTCCTTATGCAATTTAATTTGTTATCAAGAATTTGTTGAATGCAGAATTGAATTATGCTTGTGTTGAAAAGGAATTTCTTGCTATCTCAATAAATTTAATAATTATATTACTATATATTAGGATTTTGTACACACTGATTTTGCTAGTATCAAGTATTTGATGGATAATCATGATGCTAATGGCAGGATTATCACATTATTATTATTATTGTAACAATTTGATCTAACAATAATTGACAAACATGGGAAGGAAAATGTTGTTGCATATTTCTTATTTATACTATTTGTTTCTATAGATTAAGGCATGGTTGATTCTAATTTTCGAGATGATAACAGAATACACTCCGTGTTTTGTTGACATAGCCAACTTATCGAGTATATACAAACTTCCTCTAGATTTATTCTACAAGGAGAGGTGCAATATCATTAAACAAAATGTCTCCTATACATGGGTAGCAAGTTTCTTGTTCAAGTTGGGACTAAGAAGATGTGTAAGGAAGGATGAAGTACATGATATTTTAGAAGTTTGCTATGATGGGTCATGTGGGGGACATTTTTGTAACAAAGAGGAAAACCTATAAGATATTGCAGTAATGTAGGTAGATATTGGTGGCCACCTACCTATTCCAATTGGATTTATAACACTATTTTCTATTAGTTTACTATTTTTTAGCACAGTTTCCTATTTCAACAATTTATTTTTGGTTGTTTTTGGATCCTAAATTTCCAGAGACGTTTTGAGGACCTAAATGACATTTTTTGGGGAAACAAACAAACATGGATCTTTGTTTGCAATTGAAAGTAGTTGTCTTTAGATAGACCTTTCTAATGGGCTATCGTACATGCCAAAAGATGATCACATGCCAATGTTATGACCTCGAGAAGTTGATGTTCCAATTAACCCCATTGGGGGCCATAAATTTTGGCGCTTCATATCCTAGGGTTTCTAGTTATTTATGCATGAAAAAATGCCTTTGAGCGTCTTTGTAACACAGTTCAAAAGGCCTGTAACTATCACATATCGTCTCAGAGTTAAACTACTACCACCGAAACTAGTTTTCTTTCATTCTGCATGTAAATAATTTTCAACATTTGCTATTTATTAATTGAAGTTCATTTTCTTTTTTCTCTGTGTTTTTGGTTTAAATCTGTATTTCATTTCATTCCTTCATAAATTATGATTAGTGGAATCAAACCGGACTCCTCTTTCCTTTTTTTTTCTTTTCTGTGCATCTCCCCAATGAGGTCGGGATATAAAGAGTTGGGACTCGAATTGATTGAACCCTTGCAAGATCGTCTTCATCGACCCTAATGGCCTCCTATGGAGGAAAAAAATAAACATGAGGGAGTAAGAGATCCTTTCAAATTTTTGCTCGAAGAAGCCCTTGAGTAACATAAAAATTCAATGATGGGTAAATTTTTCCAAATCCTTTAGTGATTACCAATAAGCGACACATATTCATCCACTAGTGACTTTTGAGGCACCACCCACTTTAAGGTACAAGTTAACTTTGATATTCCTGTATTTTAAGGGAAAATAGATGTAGATGTTGTAAATAAATGGTTAAATATGTTGGAAGGATATTTTTTGGTCCACGATTTCTTCGATAGAGAAAATATTACTTTTGCACTGCTTAAAGCCGCCCCCACGCCAAGGACTGGTGGGAAACTTATTGTGAGAAAAATATCATGTAGAAGTCATGCTCTATTTTTAGTCGCACCCGCTTAGAACCCTTTTAAGGATGTTGTTAAGGAACATTATTATCCCATTAGAAGCTACAAAGACAAACATATATAATGGACCACATTATGACAAGAAAGCAACTGATACATGCTAGAGTTCACAAATATCTTTCATACCTTGAACATAAAGTTTGGTATCAAGGACTTTAAATGACCTATGGTGCTCAAGTATTACGGTTGTTTGCACAAATACATCTAGACAAATATGGAATTCTTGGACATCTCCTAGACTGATGTAACATACCAATATATTAATTAAATCAAGCATAAATTTAAATATAATAAGTGAGAATTTGGTTTCATGAATTAGAAGCAGGGCAAGGGCACCCCCAAACTGCAGAAAAAGGACAGAGACACGGTGGAACAATTGAGGATAACTGATCAAATCCATAAGAGAATAATAGAAATGGGAAGAAGAAGAAGGACACGGGAAAGTGGTGTGATTTTAATAAGAGCCCCACTCGTAACACAAATGAGTTTCACATGAAGTAGTGACTGGTTGTTGAGATGAAAGACTTAAGAGTCAGATGCAGGTTCCGACTCTAATCCATATCCTGGTAAGGGGAAATAGATCATACATGTGTAAACCAATGCTACTATTGCTACCACCAATGTCCAACATAAGGAGCCCGAAGATTCAAAGGAAGGAAGGTGAACGTCTCTTCCACTCAAAGATGTGGGTAAACGGGACTCCGCTACGATTCATTGTCAATAGTGGGAGTCAAAAGAACCTCATCTCAACAGAGGTCATGAAGAGGTTGGGCTTGTCGACAACACCACACCCACAAACATACACCATCGGGTGGCTCCACCAAGGGAAATATCTCTATGTCAACCAATAGTGTCACTCACCCTACATCATCTAGTTGTTCACATATGAGGTATTGTGTGATGTTTCTCCCCTTGAAGTTTGTGATGTTTTATTGAGCCAACCAAACTTGTGGAAGTGTCATGATGTGTATGAGTTCATACCTCATACTACTATTATTACTCTAAGAGTAAAACTATATAGGATACCATAGGTAGAAATTCGTACAACTATTTCTCTGATCTGTACTAAGCAATGCAGTAAGATCATCTCCCAGACTAATAATTTTTTCTTCCTCCTTATTTGCTCTCAAAGTAAGGGTAAGATCACGACCACATCCATGGCCTCCACATAAGGCTTCTCTGTACAAAAAAATTAAATGAAAAAGGACATGGAAGAATACAATGACATCTACTCCTCACCCACAGGGGTACATCTGCATTGTCAGGTCAAACACTCCATCGAACTGACCCTCAGTGCACCTCTACTTAATGGGTTAGTCTATCACCGGTCTCTTTTTGAAATTAAGGAAATCAAGTGACATATCCAAAGGCTTCTACAAAATCACAAACGTTTCATTTCATATTCTGATTTCTGTACACGACTTTACTGAAAGGAACTCGTGTGTGTATGCGTCTGTTCTTAAGACAACTAGCGTACATATAGTAAACTTATGTCTTAGTTAATTCATCACTTGTTTATCTTCAACCAGTGCATCAATACTTTATTAAACATTAGATAGACATTAACCATGTGAATTAAGAACAAAATAAACCATCACACATAAGAAAAACACATAAACACCAGGATTTAAAGTGGAAACCCAATGCGGGAAAAAACCACCTATTGATGTCGTCTCTGTCTTCTTTTAATATAAAGAAAATATTTTTAGAATCTTTTACTCGTGCAGACTCATACCAGTACGCAGGCACCCACCTACAGAAGGCTATAACCTTCGCTCATTCTCCAGATCCTACTAGAAGGGAGCTTCAACCCCCTGGAGCTTGTATTGGCATAAACCTGTACCAATACGTAGGCACCAACCTGCAGAAGGCTACAACCTTCACTTGTTCTCCAGCTGTTATTAGAAGGGAACTCCAACCCCATGATTTGATTTACTAGCTACCACTGGAAGGAATCCCCAACTCCCTTAACTCTGGGGACCACATTTCATAAATTTTCATACTGGATCCACCTGCTACAACACATCATAACTTATAGGCCACGTTTCATCAAATTTTCAGAACGGACCCACTACCAACATTTAAGCTCAATATCAATCATCAAACTATAACTCATCACTGTAACTCAATCATCAAACTATGACACAACTAAATCAACCAATCACTGAAACCCAATCCATTGAAAATCAATCAAAACTCAACCAATCAGTCATATCACTATAACCAGAATATCATACATCACATTGTGCATCATAGAACTTAGATCTTATTACTGTAAACCCTAATCAACTGTCATAAAAAATTTATACGCTACTTTATAGTAGAAAACCTGCGTGTGTACGCACCTTTCATGAATCATAGTCATGTACAAATCTTAAACCTTTGAAAAATGAAAACTGAACAACTGCCATGCTGAAACAAACACTAAATCATACTCAGATCCACTGCAACATTCTGAACCAATCACAGAACTTTATCTGATCTTCAATCTCAATTAGCAAGTAACTTCAACATTATTCAGTTAATCAATTCACAATCAGACCATCAATGGCATGGAAAATTTTAGGGGCTAATGTTCGCCCAGTGGGTTAATTTTCCATGATTTTTCCAAAAAACAATTCACCAATTTCCAATTTTTATAAAAGATGATTCGCCCAAATTTTAGAATATAAAATTATTTTACCTTAAAAATCGCCAACATTATATAGTGGCTATATGATAAATCATTATAAATTTTGAATAATTTTACAAATATATCATTGAAAAATTTATAGTTTGCATATTAGGGATTAGTGAGATTCGCCAATGTTTCTAAACTTCAAGAAAATTTTCCATCCTTAAAATTTTCCTTGATCAATGGTTAAGCACAGATCATTAAGAAGTATTCGTTGACAGATGGAAAAAAAACATCAAAAACTAATTAACTGATCTAACATTCATTTTCATCAAAACCCTAGTTTCTATACGTGCTTTCCTCAAAGAATATCCGCGTGTGTTTGTGCTTTTCAAGAACCAAACCCGTGTGTACGTGACTTACCAGAAACACATTTGCATGTGTATGCGGCTTGCGAGTTATAAAACCTGCGTATAGATCTAGAAATTCATAGTCAAATCTTCGCTGCAACACATGGCTTCAGACATACCCAAATCTCGACATACACAAAAAAATCACGCGTTATCACAAAACAGATCATCTCATAATCATGATTTTCATCTCAGATCTATTGGATCTGATCCAGCATCAAACTCCGAGGTGCATAAATAGTTTAGATCAAGCAACACATCAATATCCCATAACATGCATATTTTCTTCAGATCTAACTATTCATAAGATTTTCATCACTTGCACACATTACACTGTATATTACTACTTTGATCTTCATGACCTTATATAGCTTAGCCTTTTTCAATACCACATGTCAAAACCATACTCTAGCTGATAGTTTTCTTAAACGAGATCAAAACATCCAATACTGGGCTCATTACCACAGGGAAATACCATGGTAAGGACCCTTGGTATTTAGAATACCATGGTGTGGAAACTGTATGTGCCTTTTCTTCTTCATACTTGCGTGTGTACATGACTTTTCTTAATAGAACCCACATATACTTCTTGAACTTTCAACTTTATCATACCTCTGCCTTTGAACTGCTATGCTTTTGCCAGAACACTCTGTCACATCTGTAAAACACTCTGTCACATCCTGTTTAGACCTTCAATAAGTAGGATTCCATCAAGAGACAACTCATCAAGTAGGTTTCCATTCATGAGGTAGGTTGTGATCAAGGACAACTCATAAGGTAGGTTGCCATCAGGGACAACACGTAATTCATAATGCCAAAAGTCTCCCCTTTTGGACTTGATGGAAACCACATTGGTGTTTGGTCACCACAACTTGCAATAACTATAAACACATCAAGCCAAGCACCAACCCAAGCTACTCTTCAAACACCAAGCCAATCTCCCCCTTTGACATCAAGGGAAAAGGGATGACCAATGATGAATGAAGACTTCCATACCTGAACTGCTGAGTATGAACACTGACCATGCTCCCCCTGAGCACATGCTAAAACATCTGACGGATGTACATTGAAGTACATGACTCTATGACTCATAGGACTTGTCTTAACACCGAGGACTCAAACTTACATCAATTATCCAATCACAGTGGATTTACATATTTTACATCATTATTACATCAACTTTGCAAACACAATGGGGTTACAAATTACATCATATTTCCAAAAGGACTTCACCACAATAGTCCATACATGATTGAATTCGACAATGAGTATATCATAGGTCTTTACATGACCTTTACATAAAATTATAGATAAGACATTTGTAACCAAGACCAAAGACCTTAAAAAGACCATGATAGTCATCAACAACTATCATACACCATATATGATCTATACCATGAGCATATGGCAGTACCATCAAGAACAACAACCTGTTGATAAATATCATTAACAAAACATAATGCCAACAATTCAATAGTTGAGGTAAATGCTCCCCCTGAGCCCGTGCCATCTCTGCAGACTAGTTCCAGAACCAACAAGCAAAATTTGAGATTATTTCCTCATTATACAAATATATACACGACTTTTTAATTCAAAACTCGCATATACACATGAATTTTATTTATAGGATCTGCGTATAGAAAGTGAAATACTGAAATTTCACACCTTTATCTCCCCTTGAGTCTGTTATGTCTGTACATGTGTATTATGACTACACCAGAGACACTGTCAATAGTATAAGAAACATGAAAATAAAAAACAACCATGGGAGTCATCATCAAGTCACATATGTATTACTCCCCTTAAACATGAAGAATCAGCTGAGTGATGAAGTAGAGACCATTCCTAATTTCTTTTTGAGATATTCAAATGGCTCACATGGAAGAGGTTTTGTAAAAATATCAGCAACTTATTCTTTTGAGGGAACATATTTCAGTTTAAACTTTTGTTCAATCACCTGTTCTCTTAGAAAATGATATTTAATTGGAATGTGCTTGGTCTTGGAGTGCATAACTATATTTTTTGAAATAATAATTGCACTTGTTTTATCATATAGAATGGAAACGGGTGGAGAACAGTTGATTTGAATATCTTGCAATGTTTGCATCATCAAGAGAAGTTGCGTGCAACATGATGAAATAACTACATATTCTACTTCTGTAGTAGATAAAGCAATCGAGCTTTGTTTCTTACTAAACCATGATACTAAGCGAGACCCCTTATAGAATGTTCCTCCACTAGTACTTTTTATATCATCCACATTTACTGCCCAATCTGCATCTGTATAAGGGAAGAGTAAGATATACATATTTGGGATACCCTAAAACAAGGTCTTGAGTGCCTTGTAGATATTTGAAGATTCTTTTGACTGCTTGAAGATGAGTTTCCTCTGGACTAGCCTAAAATCTTCCAACGATCCCAACAACATGCATGATATCCGGTCTTGTTCTTGCAAGATAAAGTAGACTTCCGATCATGGATCTATATTCTGGTTGGTTGACCGCGGGAGAATAATCATGTGAACTGAGACTACATCCTGTCATCATGGGTGTGCATACCAGTTTACAATCTCCCATTCCATATTTATTTATAATTTTGTTAAGGTACTTTTTTGTGAGAGGAATATGCCATTCTTTGCTCGTTGAACTTGTAAACCAAGAAAGTATGTTAGTTCTCCAAGTAAAGACATTTCAAATTCTCGCTGCATGATAGAAGCAAACCTTTGACTCATGGATTCTTCATTACTACCAAATATGATGTCATCCACATAAACAATAACAATTAAAAGTTGACCATCATCCACCTTTATATATAGGTTGTTATCTGTAGCCCCCTTAGTGAAGCCTTGTTGTTGAAGATATTTGTCAAGGTGATAACACCATGCAAGAGGGGCTTGTTTTAGCCCATATAATGCCTTCTTGAGTTTTCAAACAAGTTTTTCATCATTACCTAGAATAAACCCTTCAGGTTGTTCAATATAGACTTCTTATTCTAGGTCCCCATTAAGAAATGAAGATTTAACCTCCATTTGATAGACTTTGAAATTAAGAAAGCTTGAAATGGAAAGAAACGTTCTTATGGCTTCAAGTCTAGCTATAGGAGAAAATGTTTTTTCAAATTCTATTCCTTCTTGTTGAGCATAACCTTTGAAAACAAGTCTTGATTTATTTCTAATTACTTCACCATTCTCGTTTAGTTTATTTTAAAAAACCCATTTCGTCCCAATTACATTCTTATCATGAGGTCTAGGAACTAATTCCCAAGTGTGATTCTTTTCTATCTGGTCAAGTTCTTCATGCATAGCATTAACCCAACATTCATATTTGCTAGCTTGATTTACATTTTGTGGTTCAATTGTTGATAGTAAAGCTAGATGTCTGGCAGTTCCAACAAGAGTTCTTCTAGTTTGTATTCCAAATTCCTTACCACCTAGAATTTGAGATTTTGGATGGTTTTTCTGAACGTACCTTGATGGAGTATTTTCTGGTTCTTCTATATTGTCACTTCCTTCATCTAATGCTTCATTGATTCTTTCCTTCTCATTATTTTGGCTAGGAGTAAGAGGATCTTCATCATTTATTGGTTCTTCCCTCTTGATACTTGTGGATGCTTCATCTATCACAACATCAATGCATTCAAAAATATTTTTAAGTCTTTTGTTGTAACATTTATATCCTTTGCTTCTAGCGGAGTACCCAAGAAGGATACCTTCATCAGCTCGAGCTTCAAAATTTCCAAGTTTATCCTTATTATTCTTTATATAACAATGACATCGAAAAACTCTGTAATTCTTAGCAGTTGGGCATTTACCATACCAATTTTCATAAGGCGTTTGACCATTATTCACATGAATATGAGCTTTGTTAAGAATATTCACCACTGTATGTGCTGCTTCACCCCAGAAGATATGAGATGTCCCAGACTCATCAGGCATGGCTTATGCCATTTCTTGAATTGTTCTTTTCATTCTTTGTACTACCCCATTTTGTTGAGGAGTCCTGGCTATATAAAATTTCCTTTTGATTCCAAGCTGTTCCAAAAAGTCGAAAAATTCATTTGATATGTATTCTCCTCCCGTGTCAGATGTGAGACATTTTATTTTCAAGTCTAACTCATTCTCTACTAAAGCTTTGAAGAATTTAAATTCTTCAAATTCTTCATCTTTATACTTTAATAAACTAATCTGGCACATTCTAGTAAAATCATCAATAAATAAGATGAAATATTGTTCAGCTCTAAGTGAATTTTTCTTTAGTGGTCCACATACATCAGTATGAATAAGTTCAAGAGGCCTACTTTTAGAACCTTCTTTGGCATTGAATTGTACCCACATTTTCTCACCAAATTGGCATGCTTTTCATATGGTATTTTTTGGTAGAGAAATGTTTGTAAAATCACGAATTGCTCCAAGCTTGCTTGATTTATGTAATTGACTGAAGCTTAGATGTCCTAGTCTTTGTACCATAACTAACCTTCTTCTGCTTTGCTTAAGTGACAATGTTCAAGACCATCTTCCAAGACATAGACATTACCTGGAGTTCTTGTTCCTTTTATTATGGTCTTTCCTATGTCGAGACTTCGAACTACACACTTATTTGATCTAAAAACAACTTCATTCACTTGATCACACATCTGGATGAGACTTAACAATTTATGGTTCAATCCATCAACAAATAAAACATTTCCAGATTTAACCTTTTCTTTTAACATAACAATTCCTTTTCCTTTGATAGTAGCAGGTATATTGTTTCCAAAGGTTACATTATTTTCTTTATTTATTTCATTAAAAGACATAAATTTATCTTTATCACCTGTTATGTTTTTTAAACATCCACTATCGATGTACCACACATTTTCTTGATCCCCTACATCTAAAGCTAGACCACAGTTCTCAGATTCAATGCTTTTCTTCTTCCATACCTTAGATGTTGTTTCCATTTTCTTATCCTAAGATATTGATCATCATTTTCTCCTGAATTCAGATTCCTTATGCCCAAAGTTATTGCAATGGGAGAATTCAGTTTCATATTGAAGAGGAGAGAAAACATTGTGATAGAATTTCTCATTCTTTCGTTTTCTTGCTTCCCTAGTCATGATAGTTTTGTAAGCAACACATTGAGAAACCTTATGACCAAAATTGTGACAAGAAAAACATTGTCCGTTAAAATATAATTGTTTGGGAGCATAGTACCTCCTAGTGTTGTCATTTTGATTGAACCAAGAAAATTTTACCTGGGAGGTATTTGGTCCTTTATTCTTTTGCTGTAAGATATATTAGCAGTCATGGTATTGCATGTGGTTCTTTGATGTCATTCCTAGCCTTTCCATTTTCGGATAACCATGGTGTGATGGGGTTCTCATGTTTTGGCTGAGCTGGATTTCCAGATGGATTCGAAGCTGAGTGAGGGGGATCTCTGAAATAAATAACACATGGCCTAATGATCCTTGAACCATACTGTGGATTGTGGTAAAGCCACTGGCCTGGTGACCCCTGAACCAGATTGTGGGTTGCAGTAAAGCCAAGTATTGTGTGCCTAGGAATCCTCGATCGGTGAATGGTGAGATATATGGTAAAGCCTAGAGGTGGTTTCCCTTGATCAGGACTAGGAATCCTTGTCAATGAATGGCGGGATATACGGTAAAGCCTGGAGGGTGGTGTTTCGATTATGGGCTAGTGATCCCTGGATTAGACTGCGGATTGCGGTAAATCCTAGAGACTAGGAGACATGAAAATTCCTCACGGTGTAGGTGGATAAATTTAGTGACATCCATGTTTTTTTAATGGCCTAGTGATCCAAGATGGATTGTGGTAAAATATAGTTTTATTGATGAGGGTGAGGTGGTGTAGCCTCGGGAAGCACTGGTTGAGTTTGGTTTTAAGTCCCACATTCATGCTTGGAATATGGCACGAAGGTGATTGACTCAAAGAAATATTTGGTTTAGCCAATCTATGGTCAGGTGGTTTGTGGAAGTCCCAAACTTGGTTGGCCTTTTGATCATTAATATGAGGTTATTTCTCCTTGTTAATTCATGAGTATTATAATGTTTTATATGTGGATTATATGGTTTTTGTTTCCTTGGTATTGATATTGTTATTATGCTGGTTATGAACATGTATTATGACAATGGTTATGTATGGCTCTCATTATGTTTTTACTTTTAAATGAATGAAAAATGTATCTATGACCTAATAGATGAAATTGTAGCTAATGTATTGAGGCATCAATGATTTTTAGCGATTCTTAGATCAGTATGAGACCCCTATGCTCAACTATGCTGTTAATACTTGTAGGATTTTATATTTGTGATATGTTTGACTTGTTGTGAACAAGGATCAAGTTGTTGACGGAGTTGGTGTTTTGCAACCAACCTGCACTATCATTCATGATGAGTGTGTGCGGGAATCTAAAGAAGAACCTGCGGTGAAGGATGACTCCTTCCATCCACGCCTCTTCCTCTCTATCCTAACATCCCTTATGATTCAGCAACTTTTGATTCTCCTTGTGAAAACTCATTTCTGGATGGTTCTACTTCCGATTGTGCACATGACACATCGAATGTTAGTATATCATTACAATGCGGAGAGGACACAACTTCCTATGAAAATTTGTCCCATATGTCATCTGTCATTTCTCAAAACACAGAGGGTGAACAACTTTGCTTCTCATCTACCCCTCTGCACAATTCATCAAATGGTGAGGATGTCGATGAACATCCCAAATTTTCTGATCGTGGTTGTCGTTATCTCTATACTTTCTAATTTTATCATAATTTCGATTCACTTGCTCTTAATCTGTCCAAGCCACTAGCCTACGATGATCTATATATTGACGGAGTGGAAACCCTACAGGCCGTTGAGGCACCTTAGCTTGGGCCAATGGTTATGTCAGATCCTCACTATCCTGAGGTTAGTTACACTTCCCATAAGAAAATTTTTGAAACACTCAAGGCTCCTCACCACTCATTTTTCTTCATTGAAGATCAATCCAACACACATATTTCACTCTCTCCACTCGAATCACATGATCTCATCGCTCATGCATTGGAGGAATCGTACATGGAAAGCACACTTGTAAGGTGTAGGTTATCTCTCTTTCTCATTTTTTCTTTTCTGTCACAGTCAAGAGAGTATGCATGCTTATCATCTGCATGCAGTGTCTCACAACACCATGTCAAGTCCACAAAATGTATGTCTTGTGCATTCGCTCTTTTATTTTCTGTGGATGGTTTAGAACACATAGCATGTTGGTATTCATTGTTAAATATTTCTTGTTCACTATTTTACATGCATATTTTTCATTCTTTCATCAAAATGGGCCAGCCAATGCGTCGATGGCTGCACTGGATATATCACTTCACGTGAGTAGGTCCATGCACTGTTTAGCGTAGGAGTAGGAGTAGCCTGTGCTTCTTGCTTTTCTTTGCTTTTTGGTTTGCATGTTTTTTTTCTTGCTTACTTGGTTTGATTTGCTTGCTTTTCTTACTTGTTTTTTTTTGTTTTTTTGTTTTTTGTTTTTTGTTTTTTGTTTTTGTCTTTTGTTTTGTTTTGTTTTTTGTTTTTTGTTTTTTGTTTTTTGTGTTTTGTTTTGTTTTGTTTTGTTTTTGTTTTTGTTTTTTGTTTTTGTTTTGTTTTTTTGTTTTTTTTTGTTTTTTGTTTTTTTTTGTTTTTTGTTTTTATTTGTTTATTTATTTATTTATTTATTTTTTCTCTTTACTTCAACTTTTTGCTTTTGCTTTCTTTGCTTGCTTGTACCCATAGGTTAGCCTCTTGTGAAACTGTGTTTTGATCTCGAGACAAGATGGGAAAATCTAAGAGGACTTGTACAACTATCAACACTTGTTCATATGTTGTCCTATCTCTTTATGAACAACTTCTTGTCTTCAGTCAATGATGCCTTGATGGAAAATATGTTCTGTTCAGAGTGAGTCTTAGTGAAAACACAACACTTGCACTGTTAACTAGTACCGCCTACTCTAATCGGTTATTTTGGGTTAACCGTTGTCAGCTTAGTCAAGTAGAGTAAGGTGAGGGGGGAACCTTAAAAAGTATGGCAGAGGTATATATACATACTTCTCTAAAGGAACAACCTCTATTGCTCTCAATAAGTCGAGATCCATCTTCCGCCTCTGAAATAAATAAGTGCCTACGCACAGTTCTTCGGAAAATGAAAAAAATAATGAAAATGAATGAATAATGAATAAGGAGAAAGAAGAGAAAGGCTTCCTGCACAGAGAGGTGATACAAGTAACTCTGTTAGGGTACTGACCAGGTTCGTTGGAAGAGGAGCAATGCTTGCATTCCTGCATGACTTCATTGGGGTACTGTCCAGGCTTGCTGGCAACAGAGCAACATCAGAAATGGAACTTAAAATTTAACATTTATATTACTTCTGCATCAATATACCCCTCATCCCCAATCGAAATAAATAAGTTGACTTGGCTTGGAATGTGTGCTGACCGATCAAGAGAATTGTAGGGACTACAGCTTTCACACAAGCTAGTGTGGAAGCCATCACGATCAATGAATCAAACAATACTTCCAGAAGGGTTAGAATCGATTTTCACGAAACAAGGTCCATACAGAGAGTTGGAGTTCTACTAGTGTGTCGCCAATGTTTTAGCGACTACAACCACCCTCCAAAATTTTAGCTCGCATGAAAATTTCAGAACCTACCTTAGATCATCCTTGGTCACTTATTGGTAAGTTGATGCTTTCAAGCTCCCCTCCTTGACCTTAAGAGTTGTTCATTTTCACATATTTATGAAACAATTGTCATCTTGGGTATAGGGTTCGTTGTTTTTCATGCAAAGGGAATGTTGTTTTGCTTCAAGGGAATTGTGTGTGTATGAGTGGTTGTCATCACATAAACATGTTTCACACTCACTTTACACACTGTTGTTGCGGAGTTTGTTGCATCAAGTGAAGTATGTCTTATGCATTCTGGATAGCCTACGTTGTGTCACTAAGTGTTCATGTGCGATCACAGTGGAGTCCTATCGCTATTTACATCTATTTCATTGATCTCACACTTAGCCATTTCCCAAGCAACCTAGCCTTATTCAACTTCTTGGAACTTTTCACTTTGCTTCTACAACCATCAAGCTTCCTCGCTTACCTGTTGAAACCCCAAAGCCCGTAGAGACCCCAACCAACACTGCTCTCCAAAAATGCACAGAGAATTTAGGCAACCAACATTACTCTCCTAAAATGCATAGAGAAGACAGGAAACCAACACTGCTCTCCATAAATGTGTAGAGCATTCCAGATGCCCTCCATTCAGAAACTTCACAAAGGTGTCCTCCCAGGACCCCCATCCCGCAGTAGTGTCCTGTGCCTCAAAACTACGCAATGTTGTCCAAGTTTTAGTCTTGCATGCAGAAACTGTGAAAATAGGTCTCCGATGGCCTCATCCTGGCAACAATCACTTCTTGCTGAAACAACACCGATCCATCGCCCAGTGACTATAGGAAAAGGTGACATGATGAGATCACTCCCAAGGATTTGAGGAGAAGGACCAAGAGACAAAGTAATGGAAAAGATCAGGACCACATGTAAACTCCATCAGATGCATGATCATCTCAAGGGTAAGTATGGTAAGCAAAGAAGACCTTTCGAAGTACACCTCTTAGTTGAGTTTGCAAGACTGCTTGTCATTGTCATATCATCCTGTCTTTAGTAACATGCATGTGCGGAAACATAAAAAAGTCATCTCACATGTTTCCTCTACATGTCTTGCTTTCTTTTGCTCATTTGATCAATTTTTGTCTTCGACATGTTGATTAATATGGAATGCCTGCGACCTTGTTCCGGTGATGTTGAAGGTCTGTGTTCGAGTTGTGTTCGCTATGTAAACATCTTCCGCACTCACAAAAAATGTTGTAAGCACTGTCGCACAAATGTCATCACGGTCATCCAAAGTGTCACACTTGGTTCTTTCACCATTAGATAGTCCCGCAGTCAGTCACAATGAGCATATGTTGTCTTGCTGGTTTGAGGTGTCTTTTCATCGAGTCATGTTGAGTGTGTGTTCACAAGGTCATGTATTCACGAGTTCACTCACTCACACACTTAGGCATTTTTCCAAGATTCTTTCAACTAGACCACCCTCCTCATCTGGACCTTTGTTGAGTTACACTGCGTAGTCTCAACCCTCAGTGATCATGTACTGTTGTCCAGAATTGGACAGAGCTTGATGCTACCTTCTAGGCAGTCTGCACTATGCAATCCTGAAATCAACCCATCTTACTGTCACCCAGATCATCATAGAAGTTTCTCAGCAAGCCATCTCAATCTACGTTACCCGCAAGAAAATCTATCAAGCCTCTCAAGGGTCAACCAGAGAGTTTGACCCAACAGTGATCTCATGCTTCACTCCAAAAAATTGTGGAGAAGCTGCAAGCATGCCAGCCTTTGCTGATTGAAGAAACTGCGTAGACATGAAGGATAGGCACCCGATGCCTGTCACTGCACTATCCCCAAAATTTGCGTAGTTTTGTCAGCCAGTCCCCTTGTCAGCTGACTTGCTGCTCCTCTTGAAAACTGCACAATTTCATTGGCCTGTCCTCCAGCTGCTCGACACCCCGCTAAGAACAGAAACTGTGCAGACATGTCCTGTAGGTCCGCCTCCTAGCTTTGCACAGTTTTTTCCGGCAATCTCCCACAACCTACTGCCATCCTCCCTGGATAATCTGCACATTTTTCACTGCCAGTGTCCTGCCTGCTACCTGCACTGCCTCCCTGGAAAATCTGCATAGTTTTTCCCTCCAGCTGAGCCAGATCCCGCGGATGGTCGCTGCTGTTCTAGACTACTCATCTCAACCTCCTAGTGACCTTTGTGCAAGTTTTCTTGATAGTGCCCCAGAGCCCATATACTGGCCTGAAATGTGCTCTATGTAGTTTCAGAGCCTTGCCCTCTCTCTCTGTCCCTTGCACCCGAAACGAAATATGATGCATCATGGTAGACTAGGATATTTTTGGATTTGACATCGTCTCATCATGAGTGATCGTAGAAACAAGTACATGGATGAGACATGGCAGGATGAGGAACAAGATGAACAAGGAGCGCATGCTAGGAGACTTGTTCACGAACGGATGGACACATAAAGCATGCCAAGTACCAGCGAAGGAGATACATGCACATGTAGCATCAATCGAACACCAAGACCATTGAAGGCTCTGCACACCTCACCATGTGGAGGCTAAGCAATGATACACCAAGAGCACCCCCATCACGCAGTAACCCTGCATCTCAACATGGACATCACCATTAGCATGAACTTACCAGCACTGTCGTGTCAAGTCATGTCATGAGTCATCTCGGCCACATCACTATTGTGGGCCATACTGTTGCAATCAATGTAATGTAATGTGGAAGTCCAAGAGACCCACATGTAAAGTTGAAGAGTCATGTAAGTAAAATAGTCATGAGGGAAGTTAAACAATCACAAGGGTTAGTTTCACCCTTGTCTATATATACCCCTTATTTGTACATGAAAAAGAATTTTCACCTTGGCTCCTCCCACATAGCCTTGAGAGTCTGTAATATTTTCTTTGAGGAGCAAGCAGTGGCTCCAATGCCTCACTATCGGGGTTAGTGACATAATGGTGTATGGATGTGTCTTGGAAATATCGGTTAATTCAGAAGGCTGTACACATTTTCATACATGTATTGTATTCATTTGTAAGACTATTATTTGGATGCTTATAATGCATGTTGCTTTAACCTGTATTAAGATAGTTGAACTATTTTAGTTGTTTTAGTGCATATGTTGTTGGAAATGTGTTGTATCAATTTTTAACGTTGTCTCTTCCATGTGGACTATTCCGACGGACACTTGACAGACTCATCCTTGTAAACTTGCTATAAAGATCGTCGCACTCGTGTGGACTATTCCGGTGGTTGTTGTATGTGCTATCTATTCACTTTTGTTTGTGACTGTCGCATCCATGTCGACTACTTCGCCAGAATATGCGCATGTCCTGTTGTGTTGTGTGTCCAACAAAGTTCTAATTATTCCCTTTCGACTTGAGACTCACTTTCACCCTCTCCTTTTGCAGTGAAATAACTTTGACACAAACGACACTAAGCACTCACTAGGCACACGAATCTCGTTGTTTGAAGACTAAGTATACCACTCTCATTTGCTGACAAGAAGGAGCTAAGGCATATCTTTAAGATAATGGAGACTGGTCCATCATACTGGATGGGACTCCTACACCAAATGGCGTGAGGTCTAGTTGGGATTTAATATCAAGGAGATCCCCTGAATGTTGGCTGGTCCAACACCATAAAAAATCGTCTATTTTATATTTTAGTGTTTGATTATGTCATCTAGTTGATTTATTTAACATGGTATGTTTGCAAATTGGTTTAATTTTTGATGAATTGCATAATATGACTATGTGTACGTAAGATCTCTCGAATGAATGATTTTGTTTTAGGATGGTTTTACTCACACATATGTGTTGAGACAATCGATATGTACTTGAGTGTAAGTAGGTGCTAGTTGTAACATTATTCCTAATGACTATGAGTTGACTATGGATTATGACATGATTTTTAGTCTTGGTAAAGGTTGATTTCAAATTAGTAGATATGTTGCCTTGATCCTTGGAACATGTGGTCGACATGTGTGAGCAGTTGCAGGGAAACATGCTTGGCACAACAAGATAAGGTAATCAGTGTATTGTTATATTTATTTATACATTGAAATTTATGTGTTTATGGAAGTATGATGCAAGGGTTGCATGGCAAAAGAGATTTCCATGAAATATTAAAGAAGGCTCGGGTTGAGCTTTCACTTGGAAGCATTGGAAACCCATGGGGATGGAGTCATGGTGTTTGTTTCAGTCTTGTGCCTTTATTCTTTTGTGATTTGTTGAGCTTGATTTGCTGTTTTGTTTATCTCTAGTGAAAGGATATGCCACTTTTTTGTGGTGTCATGTTGTTATTGGTTTTCATGGTCTTCTTATTGTTTGTTTCTTGTTCTTTCCTTTTATGTTTTAGGGGTCTTTGGAATTGGTTTGGAAAAGAGGAAAGTTAATGGACCTTGAGAAGAGTTTTGTGGAACCCAATAGGTAATGAAAGACTCGGATGAAGCGGGTGCATGTGTAAGGGAAACAAAAGGTAAGAGTATGACATTCGGCTAAGTTGGTTAGGTCCATTAGTGTAAATGGATGGTGGCAATATAATCATGAGAAAGCTAACTGGAAAGGTAAAGTGAATGGATGTGAGGCATATAATTCCTTGGCTATGTTGGGAACAATTGTTTTCAATGTTGTGCATGGATAGAGGGAGATCTCTTAGCCTTGACCTTATGATATTTTGTAATCATGTTGTGATCATGTTTGTGCTAATGTTTATATATATTATATATAATATATATTATATATATATTAGCGTTGTCTGACAGGGTCATTAGGAATCGTTCTTGTGGAGGGATGATTGCTTATGTAGGTGAATGGTATGAAGATATTCATGGTTCATGAGGAATCAAGTGGGAAGAGTAGCCTAATAGATCTCTGAGGTCAGTATCATGTGGATATGAATTGATATTATGTGATTATACTATGTCTATGTTTATGTTATAGATAGGATAACGCTGATAGATACATCAATGGAATGAAAACAATGTGATTCACTGCATGCTAGGATAAACATGGATGTAAGAGAGACACTGGAAGAAAGGTTTCTTGGTAGAGGTACTGTAGTCTTGGATGTGTAGTGCTATTGTTGTGTATATGTTGTGCATATTTTATATTTGGTGATTGTACCGATGGTGTGTGGTGTATATTGCATATGCAGTGTTAGGTATATATGGTGCAATGTACATGTTGGATATGCAGTGTTGTGTACATATAGTACTGTGCACATGATGGATATGCATCGTTGTGTGCATATGGCGTTGTGAGAATGTTGGATATGCAGTGCTATGTATGTATGATGCTATGTACATGTTGTATATGCAGTGAAATGTACATATGGTATTGTGTGCATGTTGTACAAGTGATGCTATGTACATACGGTGTTGTGTGCATGATTGTACATGTGGTGTTGTGTGCATGTGGTTCTCTGTACATGTTGTACATGTGAGGTTGTGTGTAGGGGGTGATGTGTACATGTTGTGCATGTGGTACTGTGTACATGTTGTACATGTGGTGCGGTGTACATGTGGCACTGTGTATGCGTTGTGTAGGTGGTGTCAAGTACATGTGAATTTGTGTACATGTTTTGCAGGGGGTGTTGTGTACATGAGGTACTGTGTACATGTTATACATATGGTACTGGTGTACATGTGGTATTGTGTGCATATCATACATGTTGTGTTGTGGGCATGCGGTACTATGTATGTGCACTGTGTAGTCATGGTATCATGACATATGTATTCATTGCGTTGTACTCTATGTACATATTTGTGTTGTCTTGTACACTAAATGTAGGTGTATGTGTTGTGTTGTGGTGTACATCAGATGTAGGAGTATGTATTGTGTTGTGTTGTACACTGGTGTAGGTGTACATGTCGTGATGTATATCAGGTGTAGGTGTATGTGTCACGATGTATATTAGGTGTAGGTATATGAATTGCGTGATGTTGTACAGAGTGTGTGGATGTATGCTTTGTGATTCACACTATGTGTATGTGCACATGGTTGAGGAGAAGGAACTGGGTGTTTGTTGTATGCGGTAACTGATTGGTGTGCGTATGGAATAAAGACAAAGGTAGAAGCTAAGGATTGATTAAATGATAAGTATCAATATTTCATTTTAGTTTTATTATGCATGTGATATATGATTCTAGTTTATGATGGTTATGCGTGACTTATGATTTTGATCTATGATGGTTGTGTTTTGAGCTAACCTGATGTGATATGTTTATAAATGAAGATTTGATCAAACAACTAGTTTGACTTGTTGTGACAGGAAGTAAATAGGGTTGCAAGTGTACCTTATTCATCAGGGGAGTTTGGAGGTCTAAAATAGGCCTTCTAAGAAAAATGTACAACCAAAGTAAACTTTATAATAACCAATAAGATTCAATATGATGATGTCAACTATGGGGGATGATTCACCATTTTTGGATTAAAAAAGTAAAAAGATTAAAAAATAATAAAATAATAAAATAATAAAACTAATTTTTCAACTTGTATTTTCAACTTATCTCCCTAAGGTTTTACTCAAATTTTGAATGCGAGTACTCATTCGATGCAGAATTTAACTCCTCATCGAAGGAGTACCCATGTTGCATAATTATGATGTACATTTCTACACAAAAAACAAGAAATACATGAAAAAACATGATCGCAATCATTCTTTTCATGTATTTCTCATTTTTCATGTAGTAGGGTCCATTGAAAGTATGCAACATGGGTACTCCTTGGATGATGCATCAAATTTTGCATCCAACAAGTGTTTCCAATCAAAATTTGAGTAAACCCATAAGAAGATAAGCTGAAAATACGAGTTGAAAAAATGGTTTTTTATTTTTATTTTTTCCCTCTAAAATTTGACGATGTAATCTAATCTTATTTTATTATTTCCACTATTATTTTATACTTTCCTTAGGAGGCCCATTTTAGACCTCAAAATTCCCCTAATGATGAGTTACCAATGAGGTATGATGTGGATTTATTTCAGTATATTTTGAATCTAGTGGAAATAATGTGCTTGGTACAGGAAAGCATGGAAATTCCTAGATTGGGTGGTCGGAACTGACTACAAGAAATAGAAAAAATGACAAAAGGAATTGGAACAAGCAACATTATGCTAATAAAACACTTCAGGAGCAAGGCCATTGTGGGGCATTAATACCCAATAGTTTCCATTGATTTCCATGAGCATGTTGTGACCTGTATGATGGCTTTAAGGCAGAGATATGCTTTGGTTTTTGGACCTTCCTATGCAAGGAAACCTTGCCGAGGGATGGATTGCCCGGGATGGGGGTTCTAGTGGAACTTGGAAGGTATGTGACTACACGAAAGAGGGTGACTAGATTTCTCGAGGGACTGTGTAGTAGAGAAGGGAAGGTTGGGGATATATCTGTTTTGGTCATTATCATTTCCATATGGAATCAAATGCACATTGGGAGTGTGCCTTGGAACAATAAGCTAGTAACTGTTCACTTAGAGGACAAGTGGCGCATGATTTTAGCGTTAGACATTGGATGCAGTTTGACTTTGGTAGTGGATTTTGGACTTCCTGGGGAGAAGGTGAATACTGATATTACTTTGAGGGTAGAGGTGTGAGCCTCTAGATTCCCTTGTTGCGGATGCATGCATCATATATTTTTATTTGTTGGTTGAGAAAATGTGCATATGTGTGTATTATTGTAAACATTGTATTGAGCTGGATTTATAAAGCTTCATAGACAGTATGATTATTTTTTGGGTGAAGAAAATGCGTATGTGTGTATATGTGGTTATTATTGTAAAAATATCGTAATGAGTTGTGTTATAAAGCTCCATTAAACTGTATGCTTGTCATGTTTTAGAAGATGGTCATTGTAAATACTGGAACGAGCTATGTTATAAATCTCCATGGCAGTATGTTTTACTTTCAGTGGTCTTGATGGTTATAGGTGTCATTGAAAACTGAGGATGGTGTTCCCCCAAGGGGGAGGGTTCTATAACAGCCCTGGTTAAAAATCCATGTAAAAAAATATAAGATTGTTGTCATGGAACACGTATTCCAAGTTGAATAGTGGGAAAAACATCCTAGTGGGTGTTCATTTGGTTTATTATGGCTAAATGAAATTGGTAAAGGAAATGGCAAAGGCTTTGGAAAGGAAAAGAGGCATTAATTGGCATTTGTTTATCAAAATAAAGGAAATTAGAAGAAAAGGAAGGTGAAAGGTCATAGGTTGCATATGTGGAGGAAATTGAAGGAAAATAATGGAAATTGAAGAAAATAGAGGCCTCATTGATAAAAAGGCTATGAGGATTAGTTGGCAAGATTCTGCTTAGGTTTGGTCAGTGTAACCTTTTTTTCAGTTTAGTTTTAGAGCTCTCTGTTTATTCTCTCTCTCTCTCTCTCATTGTTGGACACTTAGAGTTTTCTTGGAGCACTTTGGCATTGGATCAAGAAAGACAAAGAAGGTAAGAGGAAGGAAGGACAAAGCACGGAAGAGCAGGATCAAGCAACTAAAACAGGATTCTTTAGAGGTATAGATTTGCATGTGTGATTTCCTTGCTAGATTTGGCATGGATGGTATTACATGTGGTTCTTTGCTCTCATGGCATGGGTTTTTCTAGGTGTGATAATGTTTTCATCCTAGCCTTTCCATTTTCGAATAACCATGGTGTTATGGGGTTCTCATGTTTCAGTTGAGCTAGATTTCCGGATGGATTTGAATCTGAGTGAGGTGGATCTCTAAAAGAAATAAAACATGGCATAGTGATCCTTGAACTAGAATGTGGATTGCGGTAAAGCCACTGGCCTAGTAACCCCTGAACCAGACTGTGGGTTGCGGTAAATCTAGGTATTTTGTGCTTCGTTTGGCCTAGGAATACTCAATCGGTGAATGGAGGGATATACGGTAAAGCCTAGAGGTGGTTTCCCTTGATAAGGCATATGAATCCTTACAGGTGAATGACGGGATATATGATAAAACCTGCAGGGTGATGTCCTGATTATGGCCTAGTGATACTTGGATCAGACCGTGGGTTTTAGTAAAGCCTAGAGACTAGGATATAGGAAAATTCCTCACTGTGTAGGTGGATAAATCTGGTGGAATCCATGCTTTTTTTATGGCCTTGTAATTTATGATGGATTATAGTAAAGCCTAGTTCTATTGATGAGGGTGATGTGGTGTAGCCTCGGGAAGCTCTGGTTGAGTTTGGTTTTAAGTCCCACATTCATGCTTGGAATATGGCACGGGGATGATTGGTTGAAAGAAAGATTTGGTTCAACCAATATATTGTTGGGTGGCTCATGGAAGTCCCAAACTTGGTTGGCCTTTGCATCATTAAAATGAGGTTATTTATCCTTTTTAATTCATGAGCATTATACTAGCTCATATGTGGATTATATGGCTGTTATTTCCTTGGTATTTATGTTGTTATTATACTAGTTATGATCAAGTATTATGACAATGGCTATGTATGGCTCTCATCATGTTTTTACTTGTAAATGAATGAACAATGTATTTATGGCCTAATAGATGAAAGTATAACTAATGTGTTGAGGCATTAAAGCTTCTTAGCAATTCTCAGATAAGCATGAGACCACTATGCTCAGCTTTGTTGTTAAAACTGTAGATTTCATATTTCTAATATGTTTGATGAAATGGCTGTCATGGCTAACAGGGATCCATTCTACTCATTGATGTTTTTGCAAATATATATTTGTTTCGTTGTGAACTTTCATTTCTGAACCTGTCATTGAGTTCTGGGCAGTGACCTGGGATCTAGGCCTGAAAAAGTGGCACAAATCCTAGAGTCATAGGCACAAAACTGGGGAAAACTTCCCCGGAAGTTCCCTTTCCCTTGTTGTGGTAACTTTTGGAGCCTCCCAGATGCACCCTTGTCCATATCAAGGGAGTGTCTAGGGGTTTGATGCACTAAAATTTCAATTGGTCTCAGGGGCTAGTTACCTGAGTGATTGCCATGGCTCTTGGGAGTTGTGTTGCTGATGTTGAACGTTTGTGTGGTGTGTTTCCATCGATTCCACTTCCTTAAGGTCACTTAGGAGGTTGAACCTGATTATAGTGGCCTCTCATCACATATTTACCCATGTTGGCTAGTTACTTTGGTAGATGTCAGATGAGAGTGTGTTAATGGTGTTGGAAATATGTCAACTGAGGGGATATCCCCAATATGAAGTCCCAATTAGACCTCAAACTATTTGGTGTAAGTGTCCCATCTGGTATAAAGGCCTGGTTTCTAACTCCTTAAAGATTTTCCTTTGCTCTAGTTGTCAACACAGGAGAGTGATGCAATGGTATCTTCAAACAACAAGGTGAGTGTTCCTGGTGAGTGTTCAATGCAACTGTGTCTAGGTTCTCTTACTGTAAAAGTGGGAGAAAAGTGATCCTCTGGGTGAGAGGTAATAGTACCACCTAGGAAGAGACCCACATGAAACAGGAGGACATGCCTAACTTCCAATAGAATAGTCCATAGTGGATGTGACAATCATTACAACCAATGAACAATGGAAAATCCGTCTAACATCCCGTGGAATAGTCCACAACGGATGTGATGGTCATTATAACCGATAAGAAAGGAAAGGCTTGTCTAATATCTCATGGAATAGTCCACAAGGATGAGACAATAATGATAAACATTGCAACACATTCCCAACAAGATATGCACTAAAATACCCGAAATAGTTCAACTTTATTAGTACATGTGAAAGAAAACATGAAATACAAACGTTCAAAGAATAGTCTTACAAACATTCATAAGTCATGCATGAAAATGTGCTGGCCTAAAAAGGGTTTTGTAATTAAGAAAAAGTTCCAAAACACATATTTACATTGTACATCACTATCCCTAGTAGTGGGACATTGGAGCCACTCCTTACTCCTTAAAGAACTAACTGATCTCTCTAATGCTTTGCAGGAGGAGCCAAGGTGAAAAGTGTTTTGGTCATACAATGAGGGGGTATATATGACCAAGGGTGATTCTTCCCCTTGTGACTCTTTGACTACCCTCATGAATGTTCAAATTTCTATCACTTTTCCACTTATATGACTCTTCATATTCTTGTGTGTCCATTGGACTTTCACTTTACAATACATTTGATTTAGAAAAGACATGGCCCACAATAATGATGTGGCACATGAAAACTCATGACACAACTTCACACAACACCACTGACATAGATTTTCTTGATGATATGGCAATATCATGTCATTATTGTTGCTGAGTGATAGATGTGTTCTTGGATATGCTTACTCTTCTCCTCTGCATAGCTTGATGATGCGTGGTTTTCAATGATGTTTGGCCTTGAGAAGTGGTTGCAAACTTGTGTCCTTTTTCTTGCTCTTGATAGGTTCACTCGTTCATTTAGCTACAAGTGAGTCTCTAGGCGTGCTTCCCTCCCTTTTCTCTTTCTTCATCATCTCGTCGTGACTTGATAGTATACCTATTCCTATAATTCTCTCATGATGAGACGACATCAATCCGAAAACTCCCTAGTCTAAGATGATGCATTGTTATCCATGAACTACGCTTGGGATAGGTGACATGTTGGGAGAGAGGGCCCAGTAACTACACATTTTGTAGTTCTAGGTGATAGGGAGAGGGCTTGATTAGTGAGACTGCATAGAGCACAACTGAGGCTTGACTGAGGAACTTTTTAGCACAGTCCCCACTAGGAATAAAAATTGCTCAGTGGCCACTGGGAGTTAGAATTATGTAGTTCAAGTTAACAGTGGCTGATGTGGGATGAGTCCATGAGGGGTCAGTTTTGCATATTTTTCAAAGGCAAGGGGGACTGGGTAGTGGAGAGATTTGGAGGACAAATCTACGCAATTTTTGAATTCAGTGAGTTCCGATTGAGGGAGGACACTTGGGGACACCTCTGTGTAGTTCTGGAGGCAAAGAGAGGCAAGGTTCTCTATGCATTGCAGTGTTCCAACAGGAAAGGGGAAATCTTGATGACTGACAGCATGAAGTGCGCAATTCAATTCAATCTGGGAGCACGAAAAATTTTAAGGATGGAAAATTTTCTTGAAGTTTAAAACCACTGGCAAATCTCATTAGTCCCTAATATACAAACTATAAAATGTGTATTGATATATTTGTAAAATTATTCAAATTTATAATGATTTTATGTATAGTATATATATAATGTTGGCGAGTTTTAAGGTAAAATAATTTTATTTCGTAAAATTTGGCGAATCATTTTTAGAAAAATTGGAAATTGGCGATTTTTTTTTGTAAAAATCATGGAAAATTAGGCTACTTGCAAATATTAGCCCCTAAAATTTTCCATGATTGGGAGACACTGTTGCGCAATTATGGGGTCAAGGAAGGATGCTAAGCTCTAGAGTTGTGCAGTGCAACTGCCCTGGAGGGTGGTGACTACGCACTGCGTAGTTCCAGGTAGCAAGGTAACAATATTGAGGGTTGAGACTACGCAGTGCGTGATTTAGTTAGGGTCGGTGCAGCTTAGTTGCTCGGTTAGGAAGATTTTTTGGCAAAATGGCTAAGTGTGGGAGGAAGATAGACTTGTGATGAAATTGAAATGTGATCACACACTTAGCATACTTCGATGACACGACAACATATGCCACCATGGAAAAAATAAACATTGTCCTCTATGTGACCATCTCATGACAAAAAGCAACAAATGAAACACTTGATATAGGCTTTAAGACGTCCGTGATGACACTTGTGCAACAACACACAAGACTTTGTTTATGCATGCGACATGTGTTTACATGACTAGGACAACTCGTATACACAAAGACAAACCTTTGAAACCACCAAACAAGGATCACAACACTACATATCAGTCAAACATGCCAAAAGATGACAGTTAGCCCAACATGGAAAAGGGAACAAAACACTTAGCAAAAACACATGAAATGATTTTTAGTGTTTGCAACCATATTTTTTATTGAAGACATAATTATATGAAAATGATAAACCATCATTCATACTACACTAAGAGGTTCATTTCGACTTTATGAGATGAACTTTATTTTCCATACCTACCCTCCAAAGGGCTGTGAATTAGATGGAGTTTTCATGCGGTCCTAATCTCTGATCTTCTATCATACCTCAGGGTTCCTTGGTATTCTCATCTGATGCCTATATTTTCTCCTCATCTCCTTGAATATCATCTAACATTTCCTCCTTCTTAAAATCATTCTTAATAATATTTCCATAGCCTAGTAGAATTACTGTATTTGTAATCCACTAATGACAAGACGCTGTAAGTTTGATAAACCCCTAGTCTCAGATGTTGCATGATAATCCATTGACTGAGCTAGAATTTGTGTAAGGTCAATGGGGAGAAGGCTCAGTGGCTAGGTTGGATTGAGGGATAAGACTTCATAGTTCCCTTTGAGGGACCATTTTGCATAGTGCCCAATGAGGAACATAATTGTGTAGTTCAAGCAGGCAGTGGTTGCTGCAGGATGAGACCCTTGAGGAAAAATCTGCGTAGTTTTCAGAGCTAAGGGGAATTGGGCAATAGAGAGGCTTAGGGGACAAATCTACACAGTTCTTGATGGGAGTGAGATTTGGCTGAGGGAAGGTCACTAGAGGTAGCCTCTGTGTAGTTTTGGATACCAAGAGATGTTGGGATTTATGTGTGTTGCACAGTTCCAGCAGGCAAGGAAAAAGGTTGAGGGTTGTAGATGCGAAGTGCACAGTTTAGGAACACTGGATGAGGCTAGGTTTCTAGGAAACCTTTGGAATTTAGCTAAGTGTGGGATCATTGGAACCAATGTGAACAATGATAAAACTCGAATGTGACCTCACACTTGGACACTTAGTGATACAACATAGATCATCCAGAACATATGAAAACATACTTCGCTTAATGAAACAACCTTTATGGTAGCTTAAACCAAGTGTGGTTTCGACGATAGACTTTGTGAGGATGATGAAGACACTTGTGTAATAGTGTGTGACACTTTGTAAATGACTGCGAAACATGTCTACATGATGGGAACAACTCATTTTCACAAATATTTCCCCTTGAAGAAAACCAAAACTTCCCTTTGCCTGACAAGCGATAATTCCCATGCTTGAAGATGACACTTGTTATATAAAGATAAAAGCATGAACAACTCTTGAGATCGGAGAAGGGAGATAGAAATCGTTAGCTTACCAATAAGTGACTAAGGAATGACCAATTACAGGATCCATAGTAGGCTCCAAAATTTGAGTGTAGGCCATAATTTTGGAGGGTGTTGCAACTATTACAACGAGGTGTTACAAAAATGGAGGAGAAAGAAAAAGAAGGCTAGGCACAAGAGGCAATGGAATGTGGGATTTCCCCCACTTTTAATTTCAAATGGTTAAATAGTGATTACTTACCGGGAGTGTCCCCATCCATCCAGGAGAGACCTCATCCTGGAGGAGCCATGGTGGGGTAACAAGTGTAGCCATTAAAGCCAGCACTTGCCTTCAGAAAGCCAAGGTCAAAAGGGAGCACTTGATAGATCAAAAACTACGATGGATTTCAGGGAGGTCGAGCCTCATCTCTAAGCCCAACCAAGCACCCCGCCAGAGGAAGATAGATTAGAATTCCACCTATTGGTCTAGCATGGTGACTACGTCCACATTCGGGACCATCATTGGACAAGTGTGGAACCATTTGATGCATCACCCTCCTCCCTTTCTTACCACCCAAGCCGACTCTGCCACATGTCTCCTCCAAATCACCTATTAACCTGTGTAGAGCCCTCTTCATGCCCACAACTTCCAATTACCTTCGGTCATCAAGAAAAACCAAGCTCACGAGGGATCTACACCTTCAGCTCCACGAGAGACCTGAATCCGAATAGTGGAAGATTCAGGAGCTCAGGGAGGATAAGAACTTATCATTGATCAACAAGGATAAATGATCAATTAACTAGAGAAGGACCATGAGAGGAGGCTTATATATATTATATATATATATATATATATATTATATATATATATTGGTCATAGAAGGGCTACAGAGAAAGGGATATGTCAGAAGCATTGCAGAAAGAGATAAAGATTGAAACAAAGTCAAGTGCAGACAAGATCAAGTCGCAGTGGAAGCGTGCTTGGATAAGAGTAGAATTGAAAAATACTTCATGTTTTAAACCTTGGAGGAGAGATATGAAGAGAGAAGAGAGCCAACATGAGTCAAAGTATAGAAGTCGATATTGAACCAATGAAGTCTAATACTTAGCCAAATTATGATTTTGGAAGAAGTTTTTCAATAGACAGAGTCGGGGAAACAAAAATAGCACTAGATAGAGCTTTGAGAAAAACTTTATAATACTGGGATGGAACCCGGAAACCCGCAACATATATAAAATGATAATTTAAAAAAGCACCAAGCACTAGGGATATGTTATTAGAAAGAATGTTTTTCCGTTACCAAGGACCGATTGTTAACCCTTGGCAGAGATTTGACCCGGGAGGTTGGAAACCTGAAGCCCCATAATATATTTTAAATTGAATTTCAATTGAGTGCCGGGGTTGCGGGGAGAAAAGAATAGTAATGGAGAAATCCTAAAATTCCATAGCTATTTCTAATTACATTTCAAAAATACTACGGGACCAGGGATTGTCGAGTGACAACAATAGAAAAAAAATTGCTTTCCCCGAATTTGTTAAGCAACGAAGTTGTGGTGCCCTCATAGAGAGTGGGCACGGTTGGAAAAGCTTTCCTTTATTAAAGCTATGTTGGCAATCTTAGGGACCCAGATGCCCACAACTATTTTTAATTGAATTATTAAAGAGTTATAGGGACCTGAGGTTGGGAGACTGTACACAGATAAAAGAGCTTGTGGAGTCATTTTGTGATTGTTTCCTGTTTATTTCCTCTACTACACTAAAACCTCTTTGCGATGACTTCTATAGGGATTTTGATCTCGATGGGTGGAAGGAAGCATATACAAGAGGGGCCAACTCCAAAATGGGTTGATTCAAGCAGTTATAGGGAGTAAACGATAGTTAAATTGATAGGTAGCCATGGAAAGATTAAAATGGTAGAAGCATGGTTAGTTCACCAACCCACCATGAACTTGGATAATGGAGCCCATGTCCACTTCATAGGATCAAGGAAGTCAGCGATGAATATTTTTTATTTGGGCAATCATGAAACGTTTGCGTTATTTCTGAAAGTTTGTTAATATTTCATTTTCAAGAAAAGAATCAAGTATGTTATGTAATAATTGGTTCATCTAGGTTAGTTTCATGCTCAGACAATTGTGTAGCTCATACCGTTGTAGCACTCTAGGTATTTTTGCAATTTTTCTTGTCTTGTCTCTCCCTACAAAAGGGATGAATATCTCATTACAAAGGGTTCAATTTTCTATCCTAGAGGGTGTAGTTTTTCTGAAATTTTTTCACATTCTGGAGCTTATCATATGTATGTTGTTCTTGAAGATTAATGAATAAGTTATGGTGATTCCAAGCACTTAGATGTGTAGTATGTAATTCTTTCTCTGTTTATTATTTCATATGTGTTTCTTTCCTCTTAGAAATTATGTAATTGTAGTTGTTGGAATTCAATATTATATAACAAATTTACCTATGTTATGCCATGGAAAATGGTACCTATAATGTTTGGGATTGAAGGCCTTAAAATGCGCTCCATGGTTTCTAGATCTCATTTCCTTTATCTTGCACGATTCTGCTGGAATTTGGTGCATAGGATTCTGTGTTTATCCAACCCTCTACACTGGGTTTCTCTCCTTGTATTTCTTCTTTCATCTATACTGCAACGACCAATGAAATTGTATTCTCTATGTGTAGGCCACCACAACTGAACATTAAGTCTTGGGAATGACATATTGTTTAAATTTATATTGAATTTGCCTCTAAGTATGGTGATTGGACCAGATTTCATAAGTTTGTATCTAAATCTTGAGTATAATGAATAAATCCTTAAGCCACACTGAGATGTTGTATGAATTGACCCTTCTCCTCAACCCAGGGGTTGTCTCTAGGAGCGAAAACGCCATCTGGCATCATTGTTGGGGAACAAATCATAATATATTTCCTTAGGTATAAATTTGTGCATTCCTTTGTCCGATGAGAAAATGTAGTGTAGTTTGAGATCTCTCACCTAAAGGGGTTTTCAAAATGGCTCTTCCTGCATTCTTGGCCAACAAATTCCCCTCCATATACATTTATTTTTTTGTTGGTTATCCTCATCATGTACTTCCATTTCAAGAATGGTATACCTATTTTCCTACATTTAGTGGAAACGTAGATGAAATCCCAACCCAACACCTTAAGGCCTTTCATGAATGAATGGACCAGTAGGGTATTGTTCATGGATATGCGAAAATGAAGTTGTTCATGTATTCTTTAGATAAAGAGGCTAGGGATTGGTACAAAACCCTACCTCATTGTAGCATATCTTCTTTGAAGAGATTTCATATAGCATATAACTATTTTTACAAACATTTATACCCACAAGATTCTCTATTTGAAGATTGTTGTGAACACTTTAAAATTAAAAATATTTGTTAGGTTGATGATGTTGTTGAAGATGTTTGTGGAGCTCAACACCAAGAAAACATATACCTTCATGTTGATGGTGTTGGACTCGCCAAAATTCAAGGGGGATCTCCTCGGTATGAAGTCCCAATTAGACCTCACACCATTTGGTGTAGAAGTCCCATCCGGTACGATGGCTTGGTTTCCATTTACTTAGAGATTTTCCTTAGCTCTTGTTTTTCAGCACATGAGAGCGTTATGCTGGTGTCTTCAAAAAGTGAGGTGAGCATGCCTGGTGAGTGCGTAATGTAACTCGTGTCTCAGTTCTCTTACTGCAAAGGGGGAGAGTAGAGTGAGCCTCTAAGTGAGAGGTACTAGTAACACCCAGGAAGAGACACACGTGAACCAGAAGGTTCTATCCAACACCTAGTGGAATAGTCCACAACATATGCGACAATCATTAAAACTAAAGTGAAGGTGACAACTAATACACCACCCAGTGAAGTAGTTCACATGGCTGTGATGGTCGTTATAACCAGAAAAAAGAGATGGTCTATCAAGTATCCCATAGAGTAGTCGACAAGGATGTGAAAACAGTGATAACCAATACACAAAGGTGGTATATCTAGTATACTGTGGAATAGTCCACACGGATGAGACAATGGTGATAACTAGTACAACACATTCTAAACAATGTAGGTACTAAAAAACTGAAGTAGTTAAACTATATTAGTATAGGTGAAACAAACATGCATTGAAAATGACGAAAGAATAGTCTTACAAACATCTACAAAACATGCATGAAAACGTGCCAGCCTTAACAAGCTTTTGAATTAAGTAAAAGTCCCAAGACACATCTATACACCATACATCACTAGCCCCAATAGTGGGATGTTGGAGCCACTGATCGCTCCTCAAAGAAATGACTATCTACTCTCAAGGCTATGTGGGAGGAGCCAAGGTGAAAAGTCCTTGCTCATACAATGGGAGGGGTATATTTAGCCAAAGGTGATGCTTGACCCTTGTGACTCTTGGAATACCCTCATGATCATTGAACTTCCTATGAATTTTCAACTGACATGACTCTTCAACTTATTATATGCATCCATTAGACTTCCACTTTTCATTACATTCAATTACAACATATATGGCCCATGGTAGTGATGTGGCCTTGACAACTCATGACACAAATTGTCACGACACTGCTGACAGGTACTAGATGGCTGTGGTGTCCATGTCAAGTTGTTGCACTACTAAGTGATGGATGTACTCTCGGTGTGCTTTGTCTTCTCCTCTGCATGGCTTGGTGTTGCGGGGTATTCAATGGTCTTAGTCTTGTAAGATGGTTCCATGCATGTGTTCCTTTCACTTGTTTCTTGATGCCCTTTATTCATTCATCAAGCTGCAAGTAAGTCTTCTAGCATGTACGCTCCTTATTCATCTCATTTGTCATCTCACCATGATCTATTAGTGTACATGTGCCTGTAATTCACTGATGATGGGATGACATCAAACCCAAAACCTCCTAGTCTAGAATGATGCATGGTTTTCCATCTTCTAGGCCCTGGACATATGACAGGCTGAGAGAGGGCCCAGTGACTATGCACTACACAGTTCCAGGTGACAGGGAGGGAGGACTTTGCACTGAGACTGTGCAGAGCGCAACTCAATCTTGGACAAGGAACTCCAGGGCACAGTCTTCATTGTCGGGGAAAACTGTGTAAAGCCCACTGGGAGGTAGGATTGTACAATCAAGGACACTAGTGGCAGTTGTAAGGTGGGACCCTAACAGACACCTCAATGTATTTTCCAGAGGGAAGACAAGGCAGTACAATAGAGGGACCCGAGGACCATTCTGCGCAGTTTTGGAGAGCAGTGAGTCTCGATTGAGGGTAGTCTCTAAGAGGACATCTCTACGCAATTTTTGGGAGTAGTGAAGGCTCTGTTCTGCGCAATGTGGGGTTCCAACAAGCAGGAGGGAGGATTGATGACTGTTCTTGCAAAGTGCGCGGTTCATATAGGTAATGAGGAAGTTTTTGCGTAGTTTTGGGAAGGAAGACAGGTTTCTCACCTCTGGGATTGTGCAACGCAACTGATCCAGAGGACAAACTCAAGCACTGCGCAGTTCCACACAACAGAGCAGAACTACTAAGGGATGAGAATGCACAATGTATCTTAGTTGGGGTCTAGAGAAGTGAATTTGTTTCATCGAGGTATTTTTAGGAAAATGACTAAGTGTGAGAGGCAAGTGAAATTGTGAGGACTCGACATTGCAATCACCCAATTAGAATACTTTGACAACATGAAAACACTAGCCCCCGTGACAACATAGCAAAGCATGACCCTCTATGGGACTATCTAGAGCTAAAAGCGATAAGTACGACACTTGGGATAGACCTTTGGATGATCATGATGAAACTTATGTGATAATGATTACAACTTTGTGTGTGAGTGTGACGGGTGTTCACATAGCTAAGATAACCCAAACACATGTAGACAAACATTAAAAATCACCAGAACAAGATTGTAAGCATGACAAAGCAATCAACATGCTAAAATACGACAGATGGTTAAGCAAGAAAAAGGGTGAAAAGAATCTGAAGGAGCTCAAGGAATGAGCTTGAGTGTTTGCAACTATCAAAGGAAAAACCAAGGAAGGCTCCGAAATTTGAGTGTAAGCCAAAATTTTGGAGGGTGTTGTTGCTGCTATAATACTTGGTGACACACTGGTTGAATACCAACTTCTCTGTTTTGGTTTGTTTCCTAGCACAGGGCCTTGGTCCTTCGGGAGTATTGATTCATCATGCAGATTACTTCGGCTTCCCCACTTACCCCATGGACAGACATGGTTTGCCTTGTACCAACTCAGTTGAACATAGCATAAGATTCAACCACATCACAATGTTTCGAATTGGGAAGAGTAGTTTGGCTCATGAACTTAAGATTTTCAGAGTATAGTTTTTCATCCCTAGTGTTGCTCTGCTACCAGAAGGCCTAGACAGTATCCCAATGGAGTCACACAGGAACACAAGCATTACTCCACTGCGAGTAAGCCTGGAAAGTACTTGTGGAGTTTCTTGCTTCACCTCTCTGTGCAGGAAGTCTTTCTCTTCTTTTAGCTTTATTATTTTTTAAAGAGAACTGTGCATAGGCACTTATTTATTTTTGGGGCAGAAGAGGGATCCCAACTTATTGAGAGCAGGAGAGGTTGTTCCTTCAATGAATCATGTAAAGACCTTTGATTTAGGTTTTCTTAATTATATTTTCCCCTTCTCCATTTCTACTAGTTGGATAAGCTTGAACACACCAGAGCAGAAGACTAAGCATATGTATAAGGTTTCCTAGGCTAAACTGAGCATAGGTTCATGGTTTGACCAAAACTCTCCTTACAGATGGATCATATTTTCTGTCAAGACTTCATTGGCCAAAAGTTACAACCAAACAAAAAGAAGATGAACACAAGACTGGCCAAGCCCTATAGTGTCACGAGGCTCTTTAAACTTCAGCCACATACACATTCAAAAGCCAGAATGCAGTGCGACACAACACTTTATTTACAAAAGCAAAATACCAAAATAGTAAGGAAAACAAAACAACAAATAAAAAACACTGCAAGCAATGATAATTATATGTGCATAACACGGGGTGTGGCCGCGGATCAATGAAAATAAAATTTTAAGTCCCGGCCATTGACAGGGAGAGTGTCAATCCTCTTGTTAAATGATTGGAGACAGTACGTGTGTTGGCCAAGCTTCTCGTGGATTGTGAACATACCAATCCACATGGATTGAAACTTTGTGTGTTTTCCTTTTTCCTCATGGGCTTTGTCCCACTTTAAGACTAAGTTAACCACACTGAAGTTGGAACTCCCTATAAAATTCCTATCAAACCATCTCCTGATATGGTTTTGGTGGAGTGTAAATTTTTATTTTGCTTTCATCCTTTCTTCCTGTAACTTGTGCAGTGTGTACATCCTACATTGAACTAAGAGACATGACTTTCCTTGGGATTCTTGGGACAACTAGAGAGAAGGAAAGTAGTTTTTCGGAAGGATGATGGCTTATTTTCCGTATACCAGGACATAGGGGTAGGTATTTAGAAAAGGCTTAGGTGTGACTCGGTTAGCCCATAGCTCATTCACTAGAGCGGAGTGCCGGTTTTACTGTTCAGAGTAAATGGTATTTTTGATGATGCAGATGATGTTCTTGTTTCTAGACTCAACAAGAACATTTCATTGTAGGTAGTAATTAGCAAAATTTTTCAACACAATGCCATTTTGCAATGAAAAGTCATAAAGCTTCAATGAAGAAAAGTACGGTGCATTGTGAAAAACAAGTTATACAGGGACGTCAAACCTGGAGATGATGTTATGTTGTAGGAAGCTAATGACTTCCTGGTCATTCACTTGTTTCAATAGAAGTTCTTTTGTCCACCGCATGAAGTAACCTGTAGCAGTCAGAATATAGTGGTGCTACTTTAATGAATGTGGGAAAATCTCCCCAATGATATCCAAGCCTCACTATTGGAATGGTTCTTCCACTGCAACATGCTACAATGGGTTTTTTGACCTTCAATGTCTGTCGGTGCATCTCAGGTAGACCGGACACTTGCGGGCATAGGCATGTGCACTTGAAAAATTTAGGCCAGTAGAAACTGGCCCGCATGACCTTTTGCGTTGTCGTGTTACCCACAAAGTGCCCCCTGGCTGGTATGTCATGGAGGTCACATAACACCTTTCCTAAATCCTGTGCCTCCACACACCTGAGAAAGACAACATTGTGATGCTTTATGTAAAGAACCCCATGTACCGGCAGGTAAGATAAATATTTGAGTTGGAGTTCCCTCTCTATTGCATGGAAAAGTGAGAGGGCACAGTTCCATCTCAAGGTACTGGATCACATTTGCGTACCAAGAGTCTCCGTATGAAGTGGGTGAGGCTTTCTCGACATTGTACATTTCTATTTCTTGCTCCCAGCTTTCGATCTCTTCTTCTTCCTCCTGCGCATGTACTGCTTCCACTACTAGTATGCACAGACCATAAACCTTGATGGTATGAACTAGCTTGATGTCAAGATCAAACTCTTATAGTTCTGTCATCTAGTTCCCCCCTCTTTCACCCAACTCTTGCTAAACAAGCAGTGATCAGGCTGTTGGGTGTGGCACAAAGATAATGCGGTGGTTTTTCAAAAGGAAGGGTCTAAAATGCTTTACCGCCTTGTACACTGCATATGCTTTCTTATCCATAGAAGGATAGTTGAGTTTGGGTCCTTACAGGCTTGTACTCGTAAGGAGATGGGTCGCTCATTGTTCGACTCATCCTTCTGAGTGAGCAGAGTAGTGAGTGAAGTGTCGGAAGAAAAAAATATAGAGCAAAAAATATTTGTTGAAGTTTGGGTTATACAGTATGGGCGCTTTTGCTATAGCTTTCTTGATATGGGAAAACATGTCCTTTTCCTTCTTTCCCCAACTATAGACTGTGTCCTTCTTGATCATCTCTTGGATGGGTTTAAAAATATGTGCATAATCAGAGATGAACTTTCTAAGCAAGTTGATCTTCCCCAAGAAAGACTACATGGCTTTCTTGTTCATGGGGTGAGGAATTTGCATGATGGTCCTAACTCTATCTGGATCTACCTTGATATCAGTGTTGTAATGTTGCACAAAAAATTGTCACCTTGACATTCTGCAATTTGTGTGAGTCCATTACCACTCATACTTTCCTCCTTTGCAAGTCTTAAGCCTCAGTTCCTCATATCAAGCCTTGAAAATAAGAGAAAACCCTCAAAAGTCTCTAAAACTTTGGTTTCGCACTTTCTCTTAGCATTACCTGTGGTCCCGCACCTAATGGTCATGTCTCATGTGTACGTGACTGCTCTGTCTCTGTGTTATGGGTGCAAACCCCTGTAAAAGTTAAAAGGGCGCAAGTATATTCTTAAAAACTCACTTTGAGTCGTTTCTAGAAGCTTCTGGAAGGATTCTTGAGGTGGCAAGTTCGCTTCCTTAAGGTTTATGCATCCCATACCTTAAGGAGCTAACCCCTTAATGTGAGGAGCTTATCCCTTTAAAGGAGGACTCTATCCCTTTATAGGTGGACCTGTAACCTCCTTCCTTTGCACTATAAAATGAAGCATTGGGTTGGTTACTGGAGGGGTTGAACGCTGAATATTTTTGAGGTGAAATGTTGCTGGAACTTAGTCTTCTTAATTGAGATTTTATGAGGAGAGATTACATACCTCTTTGATCTCATTTGGAAGAGTGTAAGGCTTGTCAAAGTAAAGGAGATTCATGTTTTGGACCCTGGGAAGAGCTTCTTCAACATCAAGGATGAAAAGGTTGTAAGGTTCTTCTACTTCAAAGTTAATACAAATAAGTTTGTTTTTCTCAATAAGCTGTGTTTTATGGTTTATTTTATGGATTCCTTGATCACCATAATGGACATGATTTATGATATTAGCTATGTAGGTGCTATTTGATGTTTTCTTGTTTGTGTTTGCAGGTTCTCAAAAGGGAACTCTTTCGAACAGTTGAAGGATGGCTGCTGCAAACTAACATTGGACTTAAGGTAGGGTCTAAACACCTCTATAGTTTTTATTTATGAATCACATATGTTTGTTTGTCTTCTTGTTGCTAGATATCTTTTGATACTAGGGAGATTGGCCTTGTCCACAAGATCGATTTATCCGGCCAACAAATTGCCGACTCTGTTGGGGAACTAAATTTGGTTTTTGGTTTTCCTTTGTCTTTGACTTGAGAAACTTGTTCTCGTTTCTAGTTTTTTCTTGATGTGTGTTGGATTGGGTAGTTTTAGGATTTGGAGTATTTTTTGTTTTTTCAAAAATTTCAGGGGACCGCACTTTCTCTTTACAAACAGTGCGGGCATCTTCGCACTTTTCCTTTAGTACACAGAGCAGTACCGCATCTGGTTCCTCTAGAAACCTACGGACCCTGTAAATTAAAAAAAAAACCTAAAATGTTTTCTTCCAGTTAATTTTAGGTTTCATTTACGAATTTTAGTGTCTACCCATATCTGCATGTGTTCTGTCAAAAATCTCTTGTGAGTGAGTTGCATTGGTATTTTTGTTTTAGATGATTTTCTAGAAGTTTTGCATGCCTGGAGTGGTTTTCACTTGCTCTCTATAGTGACTCAAAGATTAGAAGCTTGAGAAACCTTAGATTACCTTGGTGTCTTTTTGTCTTCTTGATGAGTCTCACTGGGTTGTGAAATCTGTCCTTTATGAGAAACACATTTAGTTTTCTCGTTGCAAATCTTTGAACAAACTTTGTTATAAGTTTTGAATCTCATTTTTATAAAAGAAAACATATCTGAATGTTTTTTGATTGATTTGTTATTCTGAACAAGTGAATCCTTAGTTTACTAAATAACTAAGTAAAACTTCCTAAAAAATAATTAAAGCTTTTATACAATTAAGTTTTAGAAGTTTTTAGATCTCAAGATTAGTTTTGTAGTTTTGAGTGTTTTCTAGAACTTGTAGATCTCTTTTGAAGAATTTGTTTTTTGTAGTTTCGAGTTTTGAAAAAGAAAAGGGATTTATTGTGAGAATAATTAGTAATCTCTTTTTGAGTTCTTATTGAAAAAGAGAAAAGGATTTTCTTTTCATTTCCATGTTGAAAGAAAGACTAGTTTCTTAAAGAATTGCATTTTCGACCTCTTTCTTTTAGCTGGAAATTCATTGAAAGAAAAACGAATTGTTTATCATTTTAGGTGCATTTTTTAGTGTTCTTGGAGTCGAGTATTCACACCATCAAAGTTTCATTTCCGTACCTATTGAATTAAAAAACAACCCATAAATACATCGCTTAATTAAAATTGATCTAGTAATCTTTTTTATTTCTAGGGCTCTTATCACAAATATAGCTTAGGCTAGTATCTTGGAGTAGGGAGTAATTAACTCTCCAAGATAGTTAAAACAAACAAGTAGCTATATCTTGCAGTAGGAAATAAATCCAATTGTAATTGATACATTCTGGGAAGCTTCTCTTAAAGGAGTCAATCACGAGATCATGTCCGAACCTTTGAGGCAATCAAGTCTGTTTCATTGGGAAAGATAGAAGATTTGCGCGTATTATAAATGGTAAACCTCGGATTAACCATTGTTGAGGAGCCTGGGGTCACTTGTTAGTAAACCTCGGATTGATCATGTCAAGGAGCCTTCAAGGGGATTGAGCTTTGTTACTCTATCCTTGTGCGTAGATTGGATCATAAACTGTTACCCCAGTTGTATTTATTGCTGTTGGTAACCTTAGTGTCCATAAACTTAAGATTATTTCGTAAGGTGACGGTGAAGGACAGGTCTCACTATACCTGGAGCAGACGTTGAATAGACTCACTTGAACTCTCTGGGGGGTTCTCTTCACCCGAGATGGTTATGTGAAGAAACTTGTGCCAGTCTGTTTCATTAAGCAGGTTGTCGGGGTAACTGTTCCAATCACCCTTTCTGTATTAAAATTCTACAACGTTGGATTTCATCACCAACTAGTGTTTTTAGTGTGTGAAGTTACTATTTGTGTGTGGTTTGAACTCTTAGATTTTTTAGGCGTGTGATTCAGTTGTTTGTTTCTTTAGAGACTTTAGGTGCTTTTATTGAAATTTTGCTTGTTTGCGTGTGATTATTTTCATCCTACACCCAGAGATTATTATCCTTGATTAATCATGTCAAGACAATCATCTATGTTTTCCCAATCACCAGAAACATTTTTATATGTCCGTCCTTCTGTTCCTTTGGGGTACCAGTCACTTTCTGGTACTTTTTCAGGAGCAACTCCTCGACCGACTGAACATCAGTTATCACCTGGTAGTAATGGAACTAAAACGTTGAATGTAGAGCAGATTTTTATGATGTCAGGTAGTATTCCAAATCCTTAACCTCAAGGTAGTCAGTTACCTCCTGGGGGTCAAGGTAGTCAGTTACCACCTGGGGGACAAGGTAGTCAGTTACCACCTGGGGGGCAAGGTAGTCAGTTACCGCCTGGGGGGCAACCCCAAGGTAGTTAGTTTCCACCTAGAGGGCTACCTCAAGGTTTTCAACCTTCAGGACAGTACATACCCCAAGTTCAACCCCAGACTCAGTATATTCCTCAAGATTCTTATCAACCCCAGATTCAGTACGTGCCTTAGGGTTATCAACCTCAAGGTCAGTACCCAACTCAAGGTTTCCAACCGCCTTCTGGTCAATCATTCTTACAAGGAGATGGAAATGTACCTCCTAATTATCAGCCCTAAGTTCAACCAGGTTATGGTCCTCCATATGCACAACGTTTTATGGGTCCCAGAATGGATATGGTGTGGGATCCGTCTCAAACTCAACAGACTATGCAACCCTAATGTGCAGTTATCTAATCAACCTGGACAACCTTTAGTTTCTGTTCCAATCTAGCAACCTATCCAACCTACCGTTCAAACCTCTGCACCTGGTTTAGTTCAACAGCCTGGGCCTAGCTCACCTCAGACTTCGCTTCGAACTGCTACTGTAACTGCTGCATTTTCTATTCAACCTACCACACCTATTTCTGGAGTATCTATAGGTCCGGTTCTACTATCCCTTTATCAGTGCAAACTCCTCAAGTCTCTATGCCCCAGTCAGGACCTACAGTTCAAACTTCGATCCAGATGCTTGTAGGACAAGCTAGTCCAAGTACAATTGCCACGAGTCAACCGTACTAGGGATAGTTCAATCCGGTCCTAGTGTAAAAAACCCAGTTTATTAGTATCAACCGTACCCTAGCTATACTTATCAACAACATCAACAACCCCAGTTTGGTCTGGTTAATCCTGGTTTTCCAGGAGGTTATAATATTCCTAATGCAAATCCGATTCCAGGTTATCTTGAATATCCTCCTCCTATAATTGGTCTCATTACTCAAGGTTTTCGTGAACCTAACCATCAATTACATTTATTGCAACTTTGGATTTACCTGATTTGTCGTGCCTTACGAACGATCTGATTTACTCTCTTCCGTATTGGCCGCCAATGCCTAATAAGTTGCCCAGTAATATCCCGAAATTTGAGGGTAAGTTAGGTGAGGATCTGTTAAATCATGTTATGACTTATCACCTCTGGTGTGCATCTAATTCAATCGTTGATGATTCAATTCGATTGCGTCTTTTTCAAAGAACTCTTATTGGTCTTGTCGCCAAATGGTACATTGAGTTACCACAAGGCTCTTTTTATAATTTCAGTTAGTTAGCCACTTCTTTCCTAACTCATTTTCGGTTGCCTGTCAGATACGATAATGGCACAGAATTATTAACTTCACTGAAACAATCCACGTCCACATATATTTATGATCATATTGATGAATGGTGATGTAGATAGCGTTTGGTGAAAGTTTTCATTCCGGATCAAATTTTTAGCGGAATGGTTCGTAAAATCATTGTTACCTAAAATCACTGAAGATGTAGCTAAGGCAGGAGTTGTCCTTGAAGAGCAAGTCATTGCTCAGGCTCAGTACCTTGACCTCATTTATACGCAGTCAGGTACTTTACACGAAAAAATCCCTGATCTTCCAAAAACTACAGCTCCTTCAGGGTCTCATGCCGCTGATGGTATGATTGGTTCAGTTAGTACTAAAAGCAAGAAAAAATCTGCAAAGAATTCTTCTCCTACAATAACTTTACCTGATTCCCCGAAAGGAGATTATCCGCTGAATTTTCTACCGATGTCCATGTCGTAGATTCATCTACGACCAAATCCGGTAGTAAAGAGAAGGAGAAGAATAAAAATAATCAAAATTCAAAAGATAAAACAAATAAAAATGAATCTATTGAAAAAAAATGAAAACCTCGTTATCCTTGTTTCATTTGCGACGAGGATCATTTTACCAAAGAATGTCCATATCGAGTAGAGTTTTCAAAATTCGTTAAAGGTTCTCAAACACTTACTGTCTTGAAGGATCCTTCTCTTACTCAAGATAGTAAGATGGTTGCTTCTTCCTCGAATACCTCAGAAGAACCCATTATGATGATGTCTCATGTCAGGATTGTGACGCGATCCCAAGATTATGGTAGTAAAAATCCTGTTGATGGTAAAGAAACAAAATCTTCTAATTCAAACCCATCAACTACAACTCCTCCTAGTTCTGATCCACTACAGATCGAGAAACCCAACCCTAACTTAGTAATCAAACTTCCTGATAAAGGTATATTTCGAAAATCAGCTTTCAATCCACATGCGAGAGCTACTCAGAATTATAACATTGTTCAAGACTTAGCCATTGCTCCTTCAGCAATGTCAGCTTTGGAAGTGATGCAAACATGCCCAACACAGTGTAAATTACTATTATCTGCTATAGGAGCTATCGATATTCAGGATTCGAACCTAATAATCTTCGATTTAGAGAATAGTACACCCCGCCTCCCTCATCAAATTGCTTTCTAAATTCCAGTGTTAGTCAAAAACAGACCTTGCTTTCAGACTGTGATTGATGAGGGAGCTTCTATGTGTATTATGTCGATTCAGTGTTGGAGATCTCTTGGTTCTCCTACACTCAATCAGTCTTTGACAATTATAAAGGATTTTGATGGCAGAGGGTTCCATCCTTTTGGTATTTTGGAAAATTTACCTATAGGGGTCGAAGGAAAAACCGTAAATCTAGATGTGGAAGTGGTTGATGCCCCTCTAGATTACAACCTTCTCTTGGGTCGCAGTTGGTCTCATGCTATGACTGATATTGTTTCATCGGTCTTTCAGCTTATTAAGTTTCCTCATAATGGAAAAATCGTTACGATAGATCAGCTGAGTTATTTCTCATCCGACCCGGCCTCTACAGATAGTGTTCAGCATGTCGATAAAATGACTATCCCTTACAAGGATGTTGGCGTAGGTTTGATTAAAGATTTTGGTTTACTGGGAACTTTTTCCTTCCCTCCTCCTAATGCATCGCCATCTATTGCGACTATTCATATGATTTCATCGAACACTATTGCTTTTGATGATCCTCGAATCATACCTTCCGATTTTGAGGTGGATTCATTTGATGGCGCGATGCCTTTGAGTCCCTTTGAAATTGCATATTAGGCTGTACAATCGTTTTCTGATTCCTGACCAATCGCGAGGATAGTTTATTCCTGTATCAACCTCGTTAAAAATGAAACTGGATGTTGCGAGGATAGTTTGTTCCTGTCTCAACCTTGTTAAAAAATGAAACTGGATGTCTCGAGGATAGTTTTTTCCTGTGTCAACCTCGTTAAAAAATGAAATCGGATACCTCGAGCATAGTTTCTTGTGTCAAGCTCGTTAAAAAATGAAACAAGGTGTTTGGAGCATAGTTCCTTTCCTTGTGTCAAGCTCATTAAAAAATGAATCAAGGGTTTGGAGCATAGTTCTTTGCCTTGTGTCAAGCTCATTAAAAAATGATTCAAGGGTCTAGAGCATAGTTCCTTTTCTTGTGTCAAGCTCATTTAAAAAATGAAACAAGGGTTATGAGGATAGTTCTTTTACTATGTCAACCTCATTAAAAAAAGAAACAACTCCCTCGAAAGTCAACCTTCATTTCATCCACCTGGTTGAATGCAATGAAGCTTGGGGGGCATGTGCCTCGATTTGAGTCGTTTCGCTGGGGTCATGCAAACTTATAACAAGCATATTTTTTCGTTTCAAGCTTGTTAAAACATTAAACCAAATCCAAGCAGAGTTCTCTATGGTTCAAGCTTGTGTAAAAATGAACCCATACTTGTTTTACATCTCATGATTGCCATTTTTATCTGCTAAATTCTGCTAGATGAGCCTTGGTTGTTTTCATTCCATCGCCACCATCTTTTTGGCTGATCATATGCTTTCAGTTGGTTATTTTTCCTTTCCTGAGGAACCGCAGCGATGAGTGGTTTTATTAGCTAGCCTCTTAACGATTACATGTTTTGAGTAGTTCCACCATTGCCAGAACCAGTTGCTACCTTTTATACCACTCGTTCCTCTAGGACAAGTCTTCTTTAAGCTCTTTTCTGACTAGTAAAATATGAAAAGATTGCCAAGTTTTTCCCTTTTAACTCGTTAAACAGAATAAAAAGGCAGTCCACTTTCAGCTCTTTTTTGACCGTATAAACATGAAAAGATTGCCAGACTTTTGTCGTGTCAAGTTTGATACTGGTTATGAAATGACGTGTCTTTGATCACTTTTTTACTTTTTCGGATCGGGGCCACTAATTATGAAAAGTACTCCTTGATCGTAATGGTCAAGCGGTTCTCTCAAGTATTATTTTATACTTTTTTGGGCTTGAGGGACACAAATTTATGAAAAATGACACCCATGGAGTTTTTTTAAGTTTTTCTTCTGACTCCCTAAAATTGAAAAACATTGAGTTTTTCCTATACTGGACTCGTTAAAATTTAATAGTAAAGGACCTGTTCAATTTTAAAACATGAACGAACTACTCCTTCTTAGGTTTCAAATTTTAAACTAAGTTGGACTCATTCGAAGGATGAGCTTATAAACAAGCAAATGTTATCCTCCTCAAGCTTGTCAAAATAAAGAGGTACTTGCCAGAAATGGTGGGGGAAAAGAGAGAAAAATGAACTTGTTTGTTACACTTTATGTTTTAGAAAAGCAGTTAACCACTCTTGAACAAGACACTTTTTTTTCACCTGGGTTGGGAAATCCTTTGCCTAACAGTTAATCAAACCATATTGAAAGTCTTTAGCCGATTTCTGGGTATTAGCTTTGGGTCAATTATCACCAAACCATTTGCAGTGTCATTATGTGTTCAAGAGGTTAGTTCAAATAAACCATTCATCTACAAAATATCTGTCATCCATTTTGACCATCCTTGAGTTATTCCTTGCCAATATATTTCTTCAAAACTTGATCTATGATTTCGTGTGGTGGGCTTGCCTATGATAGATCGCTTTCTATCAACTTCAGCTCATTATCTAGAAAGATGATCTAGAAATCGTCAGTACCTTGGAATCTACATGCCCTAATGGCAGGTTTCTCACCTTCGACGATAGGTTGCATGATTGACCTTCAATCAAAGGATTCTATGACATGTTCGACATCAACTCATTTATTCACATTTCATGGATTGTACTGAGAAGTTTGAGAGCCATTGACATTATTGGTGGTTTCTATCACACTCGTTAACAGTTCACATCATTGACTGGTAATCAAGTGGTTTCTACCATGTTCGACTTTGACACATTCATTCACATGGATAGAATCGTACTAGTTCGGGAAGCAGAAATCAAGACCCTGGATCTAGTTTCTACCATCCAGGTTGCGAGGAATTTTGTTATTCATCATACAATGGACTATTCATAAATAGATGGTTGCGCCCATACTATGTCTACATATGTCTATACTCTTGATGTATTACAAAATCATTCCTATATCTGAACAATTTAGTCAGTTTTCTAGTCAATTTTAATCTGAGTATGGGAATGCCTACTGTTGGCTGCTCGAATTGTTTATTGATTAAACAGTCGAGTACCACATTAAATTGTCAACCCGAGAAAGTCCTTTTGTTTCAAAGGTGACCTCGTAGTATATGCACTTAATTCTAAAAGCATTAAAGGCTGTAGTATAAATAGATCTACTTCCTATCAAACCCTTACTCTGTGTTACAGCAGTTATAAACTATTGCAGAGATGAAAGGAATTTAATTAATGGTAACAAATCTGCAGAAAGAAATAATGGCCGTTTGTAACAGGGGACCAGGTCCCTGTCCTCAGAATAAGGATGTTTAGCACCTGCCTCTGTGACCAGTTTGCCAATACACACTGAAAAATCCTAATCACCGGTGACACACTTCTCACAGCGCCAATGGATCAAGGAAACATAGTATCAGCAAAAAGGAAATATCAGAAGCAAGGCTAAAAATGTACAGAAATCACACACACACTTAACATGAAAGAAATGGGCGAATCTTGTGAAGAAGGTGGGCCCTGTCCCTCTCACAAGATTCCCCTGAACACAGATGCTAAGTTAAAATACTCATAACAGTGCTTTATTCATCTGCCAAAAAGTCCAATTACAAATAAAAGTTCAGACTTGCTCTGCACTACAATACTTCCGTTATAACTCGCTAGCTTTCAACTGTAGATGTCTCCTCTTTATAGAGGAGACATCTATTACAATAGATTGTCATTATTCATTCAGTTTGATCCTTCTGTACAAAAATATGAAATCAATTCCTGTTACAACATACTGTTATAACAGTGTATATCTTTGTCGTCCTTTGTTTAATCGGATCCTTCCGTTGCTGCAAAACTGGTAGTCTTCGTCTATCTCCTCGGGGTCCTTGTACTATCCTTGGCTGTTCTGCTGTTGTTTTCGATTTGGTAAATCTCAACTATTCCTTAAAGTTCTTCATGCTATTCTTGGTGTTCCAGCATCTGCGACTAAGTTTGGATGATCGTGTTATATCATCATCTGCCAAGTATAGTTCTGCCAGCTTCAGACAGTTACTGCCCAGCTCGACAATTGCTGTTTCATCCTTTGCAAATTAAGAATTTTCCTGCTCTAGTCAGTTGCTGTTTCTGGTGTTGCAGCGACTGTGAATTACAATTCTGTGGACTTTGAACAGTTCCAATCAATTGTCAGCGACTTAGTCAATTTCCAAAGATTAATTGTAAAGATAACATGAATATGTGTTGAATAATTAAACATATAGCAAATGAGGAGAGTTACTTCATACCTTGGAATGATGAGGTCAAAATGTTATCAAGGGTTTCTACTTATGGGCTAAAAGGGGTAACATCATGACAAAATATGAGGTCAAAAGTAGACAATATGGAGTCCTAACATCCCCCCCAACTGAAAGGGTTGCATGTCCTCATGCAACGTTTACTCGGAATCTGAGTCGGAGTACTTGGATGAACAGTGTAAGTTGCTGATACAGTAGCTAAAGAAGGTTTTATCAGACCTGCTTCTGAATCCCTGGACACTCTGTAATTGCTGCCATACTGCCACCTCCTCCTTTTTGGTCAATTTGTAATGAGCCTTATATTGCTGACCAGGTAACCACAAGAGAGGGAAATGAAAATGGTAGCCAATCCACCTTTCAACATAGTTTTCCATACATTTGACATAATAAGGTATGCGTGAAATTGCTACCTGAATATTGAGGATATTGTAAGGATGATATTCTTGTCTCTCTTTGGGACAATGTTCCCAAAATAACTTGTTTGCTTCGATGGCCAGTGCCCCTTTTGTTTTTACATAATGCTGGCAGTCCTGCAAGACTACTGCTTGTAGTTTCCTCATATGATCAACCAACTCTGGATTACTTAGATTTTTTTGATGCTGTGCAATGAAGGTAGCTACATTCTGTGGTTCATTTCGAATCCAGAGGAGGCAGTTCTGCTCGTTATGCGTTGCTGACATATAGGCATTTTTCCAAGTCAGTTGATTGGCTAGAAAAGAGATGAAGGCTCTTATTTGGATATCACCAACAATAGGGAGTATATTCATCGCTCTATCTTCAGGCATGGCCTCATTGTGAAGATAGAGTTCATAGAGCAAGTTTTGATCATTATTTGGTGCTTCTCTGAATGTTTCAATAAATTGATCAGGTGTATCAACTTGGTAGGGTATTCCATCTCTAATTGCCTTTATTTGCAAGAACGCCAACCATTCTCTCAAGAATACTGCATAATTGAAAGAGGGTTTTCTTGTAGCCAGTACCCTCTGAACCAGATCGAAGGCGCGGGACAACCTAGCTTTTACTTCCTTATTTTCTTTATGTTGAGCTCGAGACTGTTCAAGTGCATCCCTATTTCTGTATGCATAGCTGAACCAAGTTGACTTTTGTTGTTGGAATGCCTTCCCTTGTGAAAGCTTGTATTATATTCTCCATGTGTCCTTTAGTTGTTGAAAACTAGAGGTCTCCGTGTGAGCATCACTGACACAGGGAGGTTCAGTTTGTGCATAGGCGTCATAAAAGGATTTCTGTTCTGTAGTAGTTTGGGTGGCCCGCGGTGGTTCTATGTATTCCTCCACAACTCTTGAAAAAACTGTTGGTTCTTGTGTGACAGCAGGTTGTTGTGTTTCTTCTTTTACAATTCTTAGAAAACTTGCTGGTTCTTGTGTAACAGCAGGTTGTTCTGTTTCTCCTGCAACTCCTGCTGGTTCTTGTGTAACAACAGGTTGTTCCGTTTCTCCTACAAGTCCTGTTGGTTCTTGTGTAACAGCAGGTTGTTCCGTTTCTCCTGCAACTCCTGCTGGTTCTTGTGTAACAACAGGTTGTTCCGTTTCTCCTGCAACTCCTGCTGGTTCTTGTGTAACAGCAGGTTGTTCCGTTTCTTCTGCTGCCACTCCTGCTAGTTCTTGTGTAACAACAGGTTGTTCTGTTTTAATTACAGCAACAGGTTGTTCTGTTTTGACTACAACAACAGGTTGTTCTGTTTCTTTTCCAGTAGCAGAGGGCTGTGGATTAGCTTCGGTTATTGGAACCTGGACTATCTTATATCCTGCTTGAGTGTACAACTCACCACACTCACTGCACATATACTCATTGTATTGACTCTTTTCTGTTACAGACGCTACCCGTGCTAAGATGTAGAGATTATATTCATTCTGATAGGCTTCTTTAACCATTATTATCTCCTGCTGATAATCCTTAATTTGAGATTTTAGAAACTCAATTTCTTCCTGCAGGGAGGCTATGGTAGGAAGAGCTTGTGTATCTGCAGGTTCTAATGGAGGAAGGGATTGTTGTTCCGCATCCACTTGGTCATTTTCATCCCCAACAGGTGGTTCTTGTGTGTCACCTGTTGGGTTAGTGGTTGGTTCTTATGTAACAGCCACTTGCCCAATATCACCTTGGGTGTCTACTTTATATTTTTCGGTAGCTGGTTCTTGTGTAACAGCTGCCTTAGAAAATAATGTCACAAAACTGTCAACGCTCTGCATCTCAGCCCCAGAGGGTGAGGGAAGGGAATGCTCAGGTATAGTTGGAATGCGGGGTGTTAGGGTGATGGGTGGAGAACTGGGGATAACAGGGCTGGTGGGTTTAATTGCTATAGTCGACCGTGTTCGTTGCCTCGGTAAAGAGGCAGGAAAATCAATAATTTTTCTTTTTCGGCCACTTTCCTTCAGGCCGGGGGGACTATCAGGAATAGCAGCTGCTTTGACCGAAGCCCTGGTTCTTCTCCTTTTTGGTGGAGTTTCAGTTTTCTGCTGCTTTTTTCTTTTAAGAAAAATGATGGGGGTGTTATCATCAGAGTCATCAAAGGAGATATGAAGCATAGGGGTAGATGGTTGAGCTTCATTGGGGGATGGGGTCCTCTGTAGGGGTGTTTCTGCTGCTAATTGCTGGGGAATTTCCTGGAGTATTGGCTCTGGTTGTTGGGGAATTTCCTGGGATATTTTCTCTGGTTGTTGGGGAATTTCCTGGGGTATTTGCTCTGGTTGTTGGGGAATTTCTTGGGGTATTTTCTCTGGTTGTTGGGGAATTTCCTCTTCCTGCTGAGGATCTTCTTCTATTTGTTGGGGAGAATTAATGAGGGGGGGTGGATGATTTAGAGCAAAGCCTCTATTTATTAGGAGTTGGGCTAAACGATGGTGTTTTAGGGAAATGAGCGGATGCTTTGCTTTTCCAGTATAACTTGACATATTTTTTAGACAATCCAATAGATAATAAGGCATGTTTATCAACTGACCATGTCTCAAATGATTTAACAAAACAAAGTCGTGTTGGTAAATTACCTAGTAACAACCTTCGCAAGTCAAATACTGCTTAACAAACTTCGCAACCTTTGGCCATGGTGGAGGCAGTGACTGAAGTGCGACCCCTCTGCCTTTGGCTTCCACATGCTTGCATGGTAGAAAAAAGCCTTGCTGTGCATTCAGAATAAGATGTTTCCTACTAAACCAGCGTGTACCATTGGTCGATAAACCGGAAACTTGGGCTACGTCTTCCTCTATTACTGGAATCTGTACTCCCTGGACCATAGAAAATCCTTCTTTTAAGTTGCATGCGAACTCCAACACTTGTTGCGAGTTGAAATCCGGGAGTCTTCTAAAGTAGTCTACCCATCCTGCTTGTAGGAAAATTTGGTAAACCTCGGGGTAGAGTTCCAGTAGTGCTGTTGTGCGAGGTTCATATGTAATCAGATTTCCCCCCATAACTGTTGATCTAGCGAAAACACACAATGCAGAGCCGAGTTGCCGAGTTTGAGACAGAGTAAACCGTTACAAATGAGGATATGCCACGACGAGGTGACTTTTAGATATTACCGCAAGGAGTAAGGATGGTGGTGATTGACGTGTTATGCAATAATTACAATATTTTGGTAATCCCCCCAAATCTATGGCTGAATGATCTGATTGGTAGTACAATGATTTCGACAGTCGTATCAACATCTCCACATTAACTATAATTTAATATTCACAATTAAACATGCGTACCTTTACTTTTACCTTTAGTCGTGCGCCATAAGTCTTATCTTGTCTTTTGCTGGATTAATAATAATTTCATCGGGTTTACAAGCGTGAAAATACAAGCGATTTGGCAGGAAGTAGTAGTGAAGAAGTGTAATTATTAGAGTGCATGGCTGGTTCCTTTAGTGAAGCATAATATGTTCCATCAGGATGATGGTTCATTAAGTACTGAATCTGGTATTACATTGTTGAAAAATGATGTTGCTGGAACATGAGTTAGTGCTGCAGTAGCGGGAAGTGGTGTTGCGGCAACGAAAAGTGGTGTTGCAGCAACGAGAAGTGGTGTTGCAGCAACGGGGAGTGGTGTTGCGGCAAAGGAAAGTGGTGTTGCAGCAACGGGAAGTGGTGTTGCAGCAACGGGGAGTGGTGTTGCAGCAACAGGAAATGGTGTTGCAGCGACAGAAAGTGGTGTTGCTACAACGAGAAGTGGAGTTGCAGCAACGGGGAGTGGTGTTGCAGCAAAAAGAAATGGTGTTGCAGTAACGGGAAGTGGTGTTGCAGCAACAAGAAATGGTGTTGCAGCAATAGGACATAATGAAAAACTTGATTTATGGTCCGAAAAACGTTTCCAAGCTGCAAAATGATTCTTTTGGAATTTTTATTCTTAGCCATCCTCCGAAACTAAGATCTGCAAAACAATTAATTGTAACATGGCAACCCTTGGAAGGGATTATTAGTTAAGAAATCTAATCTAAAAATAAATAAATAAACAGAAATTTAAGTGCCTTGAGGGATATCAGGTTCCCCCAAAAAGACATAATGTAAGTCTTCCATGCAGGTAGCTTCGAAATCCTCTTTAGAAACAGGACGTTGATACGAATGGAGTCGATACCCATTAACTAACAACAGTGTTCTATTATCATCAATCATTAAGAGTCTGACTGTTCCATTTGGAAAAACAACATCTATTTCATAAGGTCCTAGCCACCTTGTTCTTAATTTACCTTGGAAATTTTCGAAATGGGAGTCATACAGTAAAGCCCAATTACCTTTCTGGAACTGCTTTTGCTTAATAGTTTTGTCGTGCCATCTGGTTCTTTGTTGCTGGATCATGGTTGTTTGATGGATGACATCCAATATTTTCTCGTCTAGTTCCTGAAGCTGCTGCAACCTGGCTGTCTGTGCATCAGTCAAATCAAGGTTAACAGCTAAAGCAGTTCTTAAAGTTTTGATTTCAAACTCTAGAGGGAAAACAACATTTTTACCAAAAACTAATTCATAGGGTGAAAAGCCCATAGTATTCCTCCAAGTGGTTCTATAAGCCCATAGTACTTCAGGCAACTTTTGAAACCAGTCCCTCCTGTTTTCCTTTATTGTTTTTGTCAAAATAGCTTCTATGACTTTGTTGGTGCTTTCCACCTACCCATTTGATTGGGGGTGATAAGGTGTGGTCATTTTATGCTTAATATGGTATTTTTGCAATGTGCCTTTGAAGCCATGAGAGTTAAAAGGAGGTCCTCCATTAGTGACTAGTTCCCTAGGCAGTCCAAACCTAATGAAGATCTCTTCAAATAAAAATGTTAATACTGATTCTTCATTAGGTTTGAGGAGTGCCTTAGCTTCTACCCACTTAGTCATATAATCCGTGCATACTAGTATGTAAACTTTTTGATTGGATGGAGGGTTAATGGGACCTATAAAATCTAGTGCCCATCTTTCAAAAGGTTCAAGAATTACCTGGGGATTGAGTGGCATTTCATCCTTGTGATTAGGCTAGCCCTTTCTTTGACAGCTATCGCAGGCCCTGACATATTTCTTTGCATCCTTGAAGATTGAGGGCCAGTAGTAACCCATCCTGAGAACCTTGTTTGTTGTTCTTTTGTCTGCAAAATGTCCTCCACAAGGGCCATCGTGGCAGGCTTTCAATACATCATAAATTTGATCTTCGCCAATGCATCTCCGGATCTCCTGATCGAGTCCTATGTGAAACAGACAGCCGCTTATCCAACTGTACCTAGCGCTTTGCTATAATAATTTTCCTTTTTTCTCTATGCGATAGGTGTGATGGTAATTTCCCTGCAACTAAGTAGTTGGCAATGTCTGCCTACCAAGGTGAGTGAGCAGATACTACAAATAAATACTCATCAGGAAAATAATCATCCACTGGAATATTTTCATTAGTTTTTAACCGAGAAAGGAAATCAGCAACTACATTATCTTTTCCTGGTCGATCTACAATTGTGATATCAAATTCTTGTAATAACAATAACCATCTGGTAACTCGAGCATTTGTAATTGATTTTTTCATTAAGTATTTAATGGCCAAGTGGTCAGTATGCACAAAAGTAGTATAACCAGTAATGTAATGCCGAAACTTATTGATAGCATAAATGACTGTTAGGAATTCCTTCTCAGTAACTGTATAATTAAGTTCTGCGGGGGTCATGTTTTTACTATTAAAAAAAATGGCATAGGGAAGACTGTTTTCTTCCTATCCCAAGACAGCTCCAATGGCAGTGTCTAAGGCATCAGAGGATATATGAAAGGGGAGTGCCCAATCAGTTCCTCTCAAAATGGGAGTTGTAGACAACTGATGTTTAAGTTCATTGAATGCTTTTTCACAATCATCAGTCCACTTAAATTCAACATTTTTTGTTAGTAACACAAACATAGGAGAAGCTATTTTAGAAAAATTCTTGATAAATCTTCTATAATACCCGGCATGTCCTAAGAAACTTCTCACATCAGTTTGGGTTTTGGGGATAAGGAGGGTTTGAATTACCTATATTTTAGCTGGATCGACTTAAATTCCTAAAAATGAGACGAAGTGACCCAATACAATACTTTGATTCATCATCATATGGCATTTTTTAGTACTTAAGGCAAGCTGTGCTTCTATACATCGCTTAAGTACTTTTTCAAGGTTCTGTAAAGCATCCTCAAAGGTTGTGCCATAAGGAGTAAAGTCGTCCATAAATATTTCTAAAGAATCATTTAACATATCAGAAAAAATCCCTATCACTGCTCTTTGAAATGTTGCTGGGGCATTACATAGCCCAAATGGAAGAACCCTATGGGCAAAGGTCCCCCATGGGCTAGTAAAAGTGGTTTTGTCCTGATCTTGGGGTGCAATCTTTATCTGATTATATCCACTAAATCCATCCAAAAAGGAAAAGAATTTCTTACCTGCCAAGTTATCTAATACCTGATCAATGAATGGTAAAGGGAAAT
>APFE030019257.1:152782-163449 GCA_000404065.3 Pinus taeda
TCATACCTTGTCTTTGTGGTTGCCATTGCCTCCTTTGTGTCATCAGGTACACTGCTTCAGCTTCTTCTTCAGTTGATTGCAGTGCTGCCTTTATTCCTGGCAAAGAAGGGCATTGTTGAGTCTCATGATCCTTTTCACAGATGGTACAAATTGGTACCCTATCCAATGGGCATTCCCTCAGTGGGTGCTTTCCTCTGCATTTGGAACAGAAAATAACCAGAGCAACTTTTGCTTCTGCCTGCTTCATTTTAGCCTGCAGGGCATCGATTTGCGAAGCAAAAGAACTTAACATTTCAGTTTTAAATTCTTCAAGCAAATTACCTATTTCAGCTTGTGTTGCTCCTCCACTTGCTGATTTCTAGACTCTTGAGTATATATTGTCCCTGCTTTTAGATCTGCTTGCTGCTCCTCTGGAACATCTCATATAGAGGTTAATAATCTCATCAAATGGTTCCTTGGAGATATCCCCTTTTCCAAGCATATTTAGCATATCTAGGAAGTCATCTCGTACCCCTTTTAGCAGTATTGTATTCAGAATATCCTTACTCACAGTCAGATGATCTGATCGCTGCAGATTATACTGCAGTGTCTCTACAAAGTCCTCCAGATTCTCGTCCTCTTTCTGGACCACTTTAAACAATTCTTCCTTCCTTTCTCTTGTTCGACAGTAATCTTGATATTTGGTCAGAAAACTTTCTTTCATCTAATCCCACGTAGTGATTACCTGAGCCCCTAAGCTCATAAACCACCTTAACACGTTCCCTTTCAGTGTTGCTGGAAACAGTTTTAATTTCTAAGCAGGAGTTACATAATCATAACTCCTACACAGTATATCAAATTCAAAGAGGAATTCATCAGGATCTTCAGAGGATAACCCATGAAAATTAGGTAATGCTGCAGGTGGAATGTTCTTCATAGGGATTGCTCCTCTTGGGAGATCCCCAATAGGAAATTCCAGGGTGGAGAGTGAATTTTCCCCCCTTCCTTCCACTCTGTTATCCTCCATTGGTCTTTTCCCTGAATCGCTTGCCCTGTCTTCAGTATCTTTTGTTTCTTTAGGTTCTTCTACTAGTTTCTCAACGTGTTCTAGTGTTTCCATCTTCCTTTCAGGTCCTAGTACTTCCTCCATCTGGTGATCTGTTTTGGAGGAATACTAGATCTGTGGTCTTCGGGAACTTGTTCTCTGGGATGTCTTAGCCTTTGAAATGATCTCATCAATGAAAGTTTTTCTTCCTCCTCCTGTGCCCTTGCCGCCTGTGAAGTTAGCTTTCTTGCGTCCTCTCATGCACCTGTTATTCTAAAGGAAAATCATTAATGCCTTTAAAATCTTTTAGTCGCCTCCCCCGGCAATGGTGCCAAAATGTTGGCTGCTCGAATTGTTTATTGATTAAACAGTTGAGTACCACATTAAATTGTCAAACCGGGAAAGTCCTTTTGTTTCAAAGGTGACCTCGTACTGTATGCACTTAATTCTAAAAGCATTAAAGGCTATAGTATAAACATATCTACTTTCTATCAAACCCTTACTCTATGTTACAACAGCTATAATCTATTGCAGAAATGAAATGAAAGCAATTAATTAATGGTAATAAATCTGCAGAAAGAAATGATGGCCGTTTTGTAACAGAGGACCAGGACCCTGTCCTCAGAATAAGGATGTTCAACACCTGCCTCTGTGACCAATTTGCCAATGCACACTGAAAATCCTAATCACCGGTGACACACTCTCACAACATCAATCAATCAAGGAAACATAGTATTAACAAAAAGGAAATATCGGAAGCAGGGCTAGAAATGCACGGAAATCACACACACACTTAACAAAAAAGAAATGGGTGAATCTTGTGAAGAAGGTGGGCCCTGTCCCTCTCACAAGATTCCCCTGAACACAGATGCTAAGTTAGAATGCTCAGAACAGTGCTTTATTCATCTGCCAAAATGTCCAATTACAATAAAGATTCAGACTTGCTCTGCACTACAATACTTCCGTTATAACTCGCTAACTATCAACTGTAGATGTCTCCTCTTTATAGAGGAGACATCTATTATAATAGATTGTCATTATTTATTCAGTTTGATCCTTTTGTACAAAAATAGGAAATCAATTCCTATTACAGCATGTTGTTACAACAATGTATATCTTTGTCATCCTTCATTTAGTTGGATTCTTCCGTTGTTGCAAAACTGGTAGTCTTTGTCCATCTCCTTGGGATCCTTGTACTATCCTTGGTTGTTTCGCTGTTGTTGTCGATTTGATAAATCTCAACTGTTCCCTTGAAGTTCTCATGCTGTTCCTGGTGTTCCAGCATCTGCGACTATGTTTTTCTGATCATGCTATGTCAACATCTGCTAAGTATAGTTCTACCAGCTTCAGACGGTTACTGCCTTGCTCGACAATGGTTGTTTCATCCTTTGGAAATTAAGGTTTTACCTGCTTTAGTTAGTTTCTTTTTTGGTGTTACAGCAACTGCACAATTGCTGTTTCTGGTGTTGTAGCAACTGTGAATTATAATTCTGCGGACTTCGAACAGTTCCAACAATTGTCAGCAACTTAGTCAACTTCCAAAGATTAATTATAAAGATAACATGAATATGTGTTGAATAATTAAACATATAGCAATGAGGAGAGTTACTTCATACCTTGGAATAATGAGGTCAAAATGTTATCAAGGGTTTCAACTTATGGGCTAAAAAGGGGTAATACCATGACAAAATATAAGGTCAAAAGTGGACAATATGGAGTCCTAACAAATGAGTGCCTCTTAAGGCCCAAACAACCTAAGCAATATTGTTGGAAACCAGGACAACACTAGGGGGGAATAAGTATTGTAGGTGTTTTGACAAATTTAAAAACTTTATTTCACTTTTGCAAATATATTAGGTCACCATAAACAATTCATTCACATGATCATAACATGAAATAATATCAATAGTGACAAGGAACAAACAAATTATTCAAAATACTCTTCAATTCCTTATTAAGGTAAGCTACAACTTGTTGTTACAAATTTCTGTGGATACAACCAGCAGTAAGATTCAACTCCTTGATTTATCATCTACAACTAAATGAAGTTACAACCCCAAATATTTAATAGCACCTACTGGAAGGTGCACCAACCCCTGATATGCAAGATACAACTTGCTTAACACTCAATGATTCATCTTTCATCCATTTTCACCCTAGAACTATGAATGTCACCTTTGCTTACAAAATAAAATAATTTATCCAACACCACCTTTAGTTATCTATGATTACTAAGAAATACACCATCACACTAGAACCTCACTTCACCTCCAAGTATAGCACCCAAACTATTACAAAAGACTTACAAAATTCCTCAATTGATTATGCTTATAAAGAATTATTCTTTGTTATTTTTGGCCTCTTTGTTTTTCTTGTATCTTTGCATGAATCTTTATTTTTACCTTTTTCTTGTTTATTTTAATCTTTTGAACTGATCTTCAAGTTATCATCCTTCATTCTATTGTTCTAAGCTCAGACTCTAAATTTTTATGTTAATTGTAACTACTCTTGCAGTTTGTAGATTTTACCAAGGCTTTACTAAAATTAGCAAGCTCTTAACTTTGGATTATCTACCAAAACAACCACTAAACTGACCGTTTTGCCAAAATTGATCCTTAAGCCCCTTTTACTGGTGCCTTAGCCTTTTTTTTGCCATAGGATCAGGTGTTGTGACCAATGCCTTAGTCCTTTAAGTGCTTAGCCACTTCTAAGCCTTTGAGGACTAATTTTGTTTATAAACTCTCTGCACCCTTCGTCTCTTTTCCTACACATAGAACCACATCCTCAGTGCTAAAAACCTGACGTCTTTCCTTGTGCACCCTTTTAAAACTTCTAGGCACCTTTTAGTGGGATGGGTTGTTTGTGGGGCCTCCTAATGCATTTTTCATTGGTTGGTGTTACCAACTGTACTACCACCATCGTCTTGGCCACTGTCTCCCGGTGCTTTTGCTCTGATGCCTTCTATTCCTCTAGGATTTACCTTCCAGGATTAGTTGTTATAGTGGGTTTTCCTAACCTACTTCTCATTGGATGTTGACTGTTGTTGTCAGTGCCAACATGTCTCGACACTCTTTTCTTTACCCTTTCCTTTTTTACACCTTTAAAGTTCCTCCAAGATGGACCTTACAGGATTAGGTATCTTGAGGGGTCCACTTGCTCTATCCATGAGACAATATCATTGCACCCGAGTTTTAGTTGTCTTTGACACTGCCCACGTCATCCCAATGCCTAGTTGTCTCGTTAATTCTTTGTGCATTGCTCCAAAAAATTTTGAGCTCTCACCAACAAGATGACATCATGTTGGTGTCACCTATGCTACATGTTGCCATGTGAATGGTCCATGTTCCACTAAACAATGGGCCATTCAGGTACCCAAAAACATTGAAGCTACCTGTTGTGTCCATGTTTTATTATCCCTATGAAAATGTCACTTCTGATGGCTCACATGCTTCCCTGTAGCCTGCTTAGTTCATCTCGACCTTAACTTCTCTACACTTGCTAGATCAACCTAGTGGGCTGAATTGTCCTGGACTCCATCCACTGGCCAATATTCTTCTGCCATGTGTCCTCATGTCAGAGGAGAGAGAAAGGGTCCCTAGACCTTGTTTCTCACCCATTTTCCTTTATAAATTTTTATGATTCCCAACCATTTTCTGCACTACGATGTTGCTACCATGTTTCCTGATCCCTTGGAAAACTAGTTATGGTTTTTGTACACCCCCTTTAGTATGGTTTATGGTTTTATAGGGAGGGCATGCACTCAACCTTCATCATCAATATCTAATTGATTGTTTGGGAAAAATTTCCCATTGTGCGACCCCCTGCCATTTAACAGTTAGCTAGTTAACCCCACGCAATACCTTCGATGTGCCGATGGGGGATGTGTCGTGCCCAATCGACCACTAAAATTGTACACCTTTTAACCTTCGAATTACACTATCTCACTTATCCTTTAAGTGCTCCCTAAAGGTATATCCAGGGTATAACTGTTGGGCTACCTCTACCAAGCTCAACTGTGAGGTGGGCATCATCTTCGGCCAATAGAAATACTCCCCACTATTGTGATGTTGTTCCAAGCCATCCCGATATTCCAAACTTAAATGTGCTTCAAAAGGGTCTCCAACCACCTTTAGCTCTTCCACTTTGACTTTAACGTCCACAACTTTGACTGAGCATAAATTCACATCTAGGAGGCCATTTTGAAACTTCCACATACCACTGGGAAATCTCTTTCAGATCTCTATCCATATAAGTGGGCCCCATCTGGTTCTGAGGTCATCCGCTACACCAAAAAATCCTTCAAAGTCTCTGCACCATTTTCATTCATGCTCAACATCATTATTCTTCTTGTGTTTGAAACTTGATCCTCTGGTGCATATTTTGAAACCTTTTTGATCAATGACAACATATTTATAACATTCCCTCCCTTTGGCATTGATGGAAATGCCATGATTAAACAAAACATCCTCATGAAGACATACCAACTATGATTGTCCCAAATATGACCTTTGGATGCATATCACTCTTTTGATTGTTTCTCCCACTGAGATGCACTTCTCTTATGCTATAAAAATGTTTCTTTGTTGCTGCTCATCATACGTTGTGATTTCTCCTTGTTTTTCTTTTTATCACTAAGTACCTCTCCACATTTTGCATCAATGGAAAAGAGACCAATTTTCTCCCCTTGCAACCTTACTCCCCTTGCAAAATAATTGTCCTTTATCTTGTTGATCTTGTGGACCTGGAAACTTTATATTGATATGTTGAATATATACCAGTTGCCTTTCTTCTTCTTGAAGGGAGAGCTAGTGGAGAGAGGCAAGAGAACAACTTCTAATCTCTACCTCAAATACTCAACCTATTATCTTGGAAGTGGTTTGGTGAAGATATCAACAACCTATTTTTTGGTAGGTACATACTCCAACTTCACAATATGATTGACAAATTTCTCTCTCAAGAAATGATACTTGATTGGAATATGATTTGTATTGGAGTGGAAAACATAATTCTTTGAGAAGCTTATGGCACTTGTGTTGTCACAAATAATGGGTATATGCTGCTCATAAAACACTTGTACATCCTGCAAGGTTTGCTTCATTCACAATAGTTGAGTGAACAAGAAGTTGCTACAATATACTCTATTTCAACGACAGATAAAGAGATAATAACTTTCTTCTTGCTCAACCATGAACCTAGACGTTCTCCAAGAAAGAAAGCATCGCCACTAGTGCTCTTTCGATCATTTACATCACCTGTGCAATCTACATCAGTATAAACAGCTAGTGAAAAATATTTACCTCTTCGATACCACAGTCCATAGTCAATTGTTGCTCTGAGATATCTGAGAATCCTCTTGGCTGCTAGTAGATGGCTATGTTTTGAGGCTACTTGAAATCTTCCAACAATACCAATGACATGCATGATGTTTGTTCTCGAAGCTGTCAATTACAATAGGCTTCCAATAATGGATTTCTATAGATTCTGATCAACTTCTAGGGATTCATCAGCCTTACTAAGCTTGCAACCTGTTAACGTTGGTGTGCTCACTAAAGACCATTCCTCCATGCCAAACTTTTTCAACACTTCCTTGGGATATTTTCTTTGAGAGATGAAAACCTCTTTGGGAGTCCACACAATCTAGAATCCAAGGAAATAAGAAATTTCTCCCAGCATGGACATCTTGAACTCAACCTTCATATCTGCTAAAAGTTGGCATGTTAAATAATCTAAACCACTTGAGAAAATAATATCATCAACATATACAACCACCACTATAATTTTTCCATCCCTTGATTTGACATATAAATTGTTGTCAGCTACATCTCTTTTAAATCCACATCTGAGAAGGTAGTTGTCAAGCTTGGAAAGCCAAGCTTAATGGGTTTGTTTGAGACCATACAAGGCCTTCTTAATCTCACTACAAGGAAAAGACCTTCTAGCGGAGGTTTTTAGTGTTATAAAATTGGTAAAAATTGTCAAAAAAATCCCCTAAACATATGTTTGGGATAGTGGAGGTTTTAGCGGAGGTTTTAAAGAAGCTTCATTACCATTGAAAAATTTTGGGCGGCCAGAGGTTCTAGCGGATGATTTTTTTTTTTTTTTTTTTCGGTGTGCTTAATGGAACAAGTAGCACCAGTGCGCTACCTACATAAAAGCACCAAGAAACATATAAAACTAAAAGCACCATGGTGTTGAATGCAAAGAATACCAATGCATAATATATACCACACTAGTGCTAAGAGATACAAAATCTCTTGGACGTTCTTCTAAGGAATGAAATTGGGGCACACAAAAAAAAATTGTTGTCTTGGTTCTTTTTTTAAACTTGCAAAATTGATGTGTATCATTAGTAATAAAGTGTCGAGTGCATTAGTTATACAAAAGGACCAGTGTTGTTAGTTCTCTTAAAACATTGGGCTATAAATAATATTTTATAGGGCCAAGAGGCTAGTTATATGAAAGCACCAGTGCATTAAGAATTACGATGCACCAGGGCGTTAATCTCAAAGAGGACTGGTGCTTGAAGGGATAAATGTTTTGGTTCTCTCATTTTCTTAAAAGGCACAATAATTGCAAAAATATGTTGTCACAGTGCTTTTATATAACACAACACACTAGTGCCTTTAAATGTTATATATGCACCAATTTTTTGAATGAGATTTTTTGTTTTTTAGAAAGATTGACCTGTGACAATGCAATTATTGTAATTTTTAAAATTTGTTATTCATCAAAAAATTGACATATATCTTATAACAACATTCATATAAATTAAAATTTGATTACTTCATTTGTATATGATGTTTGGATTAATTTATTATATTATCAGATTTCACATCTCTTCATTATAATATTTAATCCATGGTGTAGCATTTCATGACGACATTGGATAACACAATAGAATAAATTAAAATGTATTTATTATATATCAATACGAGGCTCTTTATCATACAATATGGGATTGTTATTGGTAACCCCTTGCCTTTCAATTGTGACACTATGTCTATTACATTAAACAAAACACTTGACTTTCATAGATATTTATTTCAAAAAGTACAACAGGTTTCATTGATATCCAAATCTATCATCATTATTTGTTGGAATTGTTATCAGTGCTTGAGTTACTTCCATGACTTGGTTTATTTGGAGGAATGTTTTGTTGATTTCATCAATTGTTTTCGTCTTCTTGATCTTGAAATTCCATCTGCAAACATTAAAATAAAGTGTAATGAGTGTATCTACATTGGTGAGAATAATGAAAATTAAAATAAATAATATACATCAATGTAAATTATAAAAGAATATACCATAGTAAGAAGTGACTTGTGAATTATACACATTATTTCAAAACCAAATCTCATGCCTTCTTTCAACAACCTTATGTTGGCATAGTTCCATACTTTGTTTCCTGCAAGTTTTATACCCCATAATAAATCATATATTTAATATAAAGGATTTTTTGTTCTATTAATTATAAACTCAGAGAAGTAAAACAATATAGATAGATACAAATTCCACAATTAATTTTTGATATGCTAGCATATACTCACAACCTTTATTTAACCCAATGCCAATGAATTCTTATGATGGCTCTTCTTTGTATGTTAGCACCTATTTGAAGACATTCAAGGATGGTTGTTGTAAAACAACTTAACAAATACACAAACAAAATCTTGAGTTGTTATAAGGAAATATTAACAATTACTCACAAACTTAAAAATCAACCATTTTCTTCATTGTCGTCCTGTTTTATGTGTTGAATGAGTTCCATTTTTTTTGCAAGAAAATACTTGAAAAATAATATTTAATGCTAAGTTATTTTCTCATATGTACAAAGTCAATCATGATTACATACATTTGAAGCATGTTGTTATTGAGATGGCTCCTCCTGTGATGCAATTAAGCCCATTTGTTTGACCATCTCCTTATACACTTTTTTGGAAGTTCCTACTAGCATGTTTCACATATCCCCACGTTGATCATTTGAGATTTTCATAATCTTCCTGAAAAAAGTAGTAAACTATATTTATACTGATATATAAAAATTAAATATAACAAATCAATATTTTATAATTAATGATTTATAGTAATATATAAATATAATTATAGAAAATCATTTTATACAATTAGAAATATTTCCTTTTGAATGATTATTTTTAGTTGTTGTATGTTTTTGTTATTGCAAGTCGAACATGTCTCATTGACCATTGCTCTAAAAATGCTTCCTGTAGTTTAAATATAATTTGGTTCTTGGAACCACTAGATTGATTTTTTTTTATTGTAAGTGGAAAGTACAACTATATGTTCATTCCATTAGATCCCTTATACTTTTGAAAAAAAATTCCCCCTTCAATAACCTCTAACACCACTCTAGATGAGCTAAGGACTAATTCATCATCATTTACATGTTCTATAATTTTTATTTTCTTAAAAGGACATTGATCTTTTCCTTCATTGTTGCTTCTTGTAGAACATTAAATATACATGAATTAATAGAATCTTTGAAACATGTTATCTAATATTCTTAAGTATATTATTAATGAAAAAAAAAGCTCATATTAGATAGTCTTTTTTCGTTCACCTGATTCACCATTCTACAATTTTTCCATCAGGATTTTACACTCTTCTACACTTAGATTAGAAATAATCTTATTGACCATTTTCATCTTGTGGCTCTGCATGACACACACCAACCAATACATATTAGTTAAACTTACATATAGCTCAAACATATTAATTTTGTAAAGAATTTACAAAGAACTTGCCTTCTCTGCTTTTTTTGACGTGTTATCACTATGTTGATCACTATTTTTGTTACCTGAACCTTCTAAGACATTTTTTTTAACAATATACAACATATGTCATTCAATATAGAATTCATTAAATATATTTTACAATAAATCAAATAATTTTCAGCCAAAAAATCTCTCGTAACCAGTGTGTTTATCTAAATAAATGCATAAATGCACTGGTGCTTTTAGAACATTAAACACACTGGGTGTTTAATTCTTGGGGCCCATGGTCATGGAAAATTAATTTTAAATTATTATGGTGTGATTTGAAAGGATAAATGACCAAAATTATTTAACGGTGTTATTTGGAAGAGGTGCATGGGTGCGTTATATTACATGGGGAGTAACAATTAACAAACTAGACATAATCGAGAGTGTTATAATATGCCAGTGCATTGTATTACATAGGGAGCACTGGTGCATTATATTATAGAGGGCGCACCATGGAACATACAATTGTTTAAAAAAAAACAGAGATGACTGATAGGGTTTTGATCTAATTCAATAATTGATTCCCCTACTTTACATATCAAACACCCTATATATAAGTAAGTACACAAATCCATTAAACCTAAAATCCCTAAATTGAAAAATCTTAATTGTGAAGTGGTAGAGGAAGTTAAACGTTAAGGTGAAATTTTGCAGGAAGAAGCAAGGGTCTAAGGTAAATATTGTTTTTTTGTTTTTTAATTTTAATTAAATTTAAATAGGAAAGCAGATCATAAAAAAATTTACTAGTAAAATCTATAGTGAAATTTTTATTATATAGGGTTTTTATTTTTATTTGTTTCTGAATTGTGAATAAATCTAATGGAAATTGTAAAATATTTTAACAGTAAAATTTAAGATTTTTT
>APFE030019257.1:179064-207363 GCA_000404065.3 Pinus taeda
ATTGAGGGTTTGGCCCCATAGACCCTTCCTCTGACATTGTCTTCCGAGGATAGACTCTCCCAATTTTAGGATTAGTTTTGACCAACTCTCCTTCTCCTAATTTGAGCTTTGATCTAGTGAGCATTCGACAGCTAAACCAACACAAGCTTGTCCAACCTTACAGCCTAGAGCTCTGATAACACTTGATCTGATAATCACCCTATGAGTGACCTCAATTAAAGATTTATTAAATGAAGGTATTATAGACTCATGTGTTGGTGTGCGTGTCTATGTTATTTAAGTAACAGATCGATTAGATTGCCAATACATAGATAATTGAATGGAAAGACAATAGAGAAATACAGTAAGCAAATACAAGAACACAAGAAATTAATAAGTAGTTCACCCTATTCTCCAGGGCCACATCTCCGGTCCAGCGTCAGTGGTGGCCTTATTTTATTGTGTTTCAAGTAGATAATTACAATGCAGGAGCTCAATATGAGTCACCTAAAACAGATTTGCTTGGCAGGGTGGTTCTTGGATTCCCCAAGCCACTGGAGTGCATAGAATTGTTTGCCTACCAGCTCTGTGACCTTCTGGTCTACAATGGAAAGAGCCCAATGTGCTACTCAGTCCGGAAAGATCCCCTCTGGGATGGCTGGAATCCCTCAAGCCCTCTAGTGCTCGGCGCTACCTTTGGTTATCCCGGCCCTCTATCCTCTTCTGCTTTTGCTTCACTATCTTTTCCCTTGTGTTTTGTCCTCCTCTCGAGATTCTAGTTCCTCTGCATCTCTCTCTCTGATTGAATCTCGGTGTCGGTTCTGTTCTCTGTTCATGGATTTAAGCCATTCGTTTCCATGTCTGTTTAGTTCCTCTTCCGCCTCCATCGAATCGCCTTTTGCAGCTGTGCTTGGAGTTCCCTGGTTCGGTGTCATCATCGGCTCACAAGGAGTGGCCACATGTCCTCTTGTAACGCGCTAGCCTGCTTTGTTAGTTTAGTTCTTCAGTTACATCATGGATGAAGTCTTCCTCCACCATGGTGGTCAAAACAAACTTCAAATCCTTCTAAATCGCGGCTCATTCCTTCCTCGATTCCGCTTCCCCCATCGGGCACGATCTCAGCCATCCGATCTGGGGCCCATATCTGATGCCATATGCACATTTTGCACGGTTTACTAGCTCAACCATTAACGCGCGATTAGCAACTGTTTTCTCTCTCCTTTGCTTTCCACGCATCAATCGTTGAGTGGGATCGCTCCAATTTCTCTAGAACCGCTTACCGTTTGAGGGCGCCCTGATCAATACCGCCAGTTTTTTGGAGCGCGCGTCCCTCCTTGTCCTTTAGCGCTTTTTTGCTTTTCGCCCGCAGTTCTCCACCTCCCCACGTGTCCAAGTGCTTGGGGATTCTCCATTTCGGCCCTTTTCACCCAGTGATGCACAATTAGTGCATCAAAATCCACCTCTGTTTCCTGACTTGGGGCTCCCAGGGGCTAATTCGGCCTCCTGCACAGTCTCCATGGGCCTCGGTCAGCGCGCTCTGAACGGGGTCCTTGTCATTCCACGCTGGCTACCATTACCACTGGTTCAGGGTGTTTTTGATTGCTGTTTTGGAATTCTTAGAAGTTTTTCCTGACCTGGTATAGTCATGGTTCTGTTTATTTCTCTTTATGGATCCAATTTGGATCATACATATGCCATGCAATGATAGTCCAACACATGTCAGATGCTAACACTTCCTTGAGCATGTGGCACTAATGACGTGTATACCAAAACACTAGAATATTGGAGATTTTCTAAGGCCCAACCCACATGAAAGTCTTAATATGCCAATATGTTGATATGAAAATACAACGTACTACCCTAATTTCCAACATCCAATCACCACTTGACACACAACAGCTGTCGATGTGTCCCATTCCATGTAACATTTTTTATGTGTGCCACATGTCACTCATATTTTTCTATGTGGCATGCCAAAACCACAAAATATGTGACATGTGTCCTTCACCTAGAACAACCTTGTCATCCTTTCTAACATGACATTATTCCTTGGAAGTCCTAGTGCTTTGATACTCCAGTGCTATTAGTTGATGTGCCTAGTTAAGAGAATTATAGTCATTAGGTGATGGTCTGCTGATTGGAGCTGAACCATATCGAGGATTCCCAAAAGGTGGTTCTTTTCATTCTTTTGGGTCTATTATCTCGGTAATACCTCTTCCCTCCTAGCTCTTGTTCATAAATATTTTCAGCTCATGTGACCAAGGGATAAGGCCATGACTCCAAACTCCAATTTTTTGGTAAAATTTGGCCTTTGTTGCATAATTCCCTTTAGATATTCTAAACTCTTTAATTACCTCCAAGACAATTCAACACTCTGCCTTTAACTAGGAAACTTTAAGCCTCGTATTTATTTTACTAACAAAACAAAGAGGTTGCAAGTTGGCTTACATTTAGAGACATATGAATTCTTGAGCTCCTATCACATATTAGTCTACTAAACATTACACTACAAAATAATAGTTCACTATTACAATATGCATAGTAATTTGTCATGGCAACATTCATGAAACAATAACGAGTGTAACCATTACAACCAAGGCTAACATCTCAATTTATGAACATATAACATACAAAGGCCACAATTAACATAAGATAAAGGATTCCATTGTATATAACATGTAGTATACCTGACCTGAAAACTATATAAACTTGCAAAATATTCCCAAGAAGTATCAAGATCAATCCAAGAATAGAAATAGAAATGCTTCTTTATTAATATGAAAACCCTTGAGGTAGGGTAACACCATACAATCACTTCTTAAGGAAGGAGAACACTCCACAAGCCATATGCTTTTCAATACAACAATACTTGACATCCCTCAATGGGGAATCTCTAGCCTCTATATAGGCTTCATACATATCATACCATGGGTCTCTAATACCATACATCCATTACAATGGGATTACCACCTTATTTCCTAACTACTTGTGGTCCTTTACATAATGTGGGTTAGCCAATTTATTTATTAAATCTGGCCCATCACATTATTACATTATTCCCTTAGGCACCTACCTCTGTACCCCATAATATCCCCCCTAGGTATACTACATTTTGGTTATGGTATCTATTTCATTTATATGACAAGGTATAGTTGCAGAGAAGAGAATCAAAGATACGAGAAAAATGGCGGACTTCAATTCACGTGACTCTCCTTATATATCAGTTGGGTGGCAAGGAGATGAGTATTCTATTGATATAGTAGACACATTGAGGAGTTTGAGTGTAGAGATCAAAAGTTACAAAGAAGATAATGATAAGTTGGTTGAGGATTAGGAAAGACTTGAAAGGAATAAGGAAAAGCAGGCAGAGGTCAATGTAGTCATCCTTCAGATTTTGTTAGACTTACAGAGGCATGGACAGTTGAGGATTAGTCAAGAACATGAAGAGAAGAGTAATGGGGCTTATGGTAGTAGGTTTCAGTCATGATACAGGTTGGATAGGGGGGACACAGTCAGAGGTGGAAAATCATTTGATACACCAAAAATGAGGACTGGTATGTATGGGTATCATTCTAGTTCCTCATCTAGGAGACATCATCACAATCGTCACCATCATCATCCTTATAGGAGAAGTGAGTACTTGCCTGAGAAGTTCAAGAAATTTAAGACACCTACTTTTGATGGAGAGATGAATAAGTTAGAAGATGCAGAGGCATGGTTTCTTGGAATGAAGAAATTCTTCAGATTACATAACTATTCAGAGAACATGAAATCTAAATTAGCCACCTTCAATCTAAAAGGGAAATCACATATTTGGTGGGAATATGTGAAGAATGTCAAGGGAATTCGAGAAGAAGAGTTTAGTTGGGATGAGTTTGAGAGACTCTTTAAGAAGAAGTACCTATTTGAGAGGTATTATGATGACATATCTAAGGAGTTTTATGAGATGCAAATGGGTTATATGACAAATGATGAGTATACTCGCAAGTTCCTAGAGTTGTTGAGGTATGTCCCTTACCTCAAGGATGAGAAATAAAATATTCAATGGTTCTTCAACGGCTTGTTAGCAGCATATAAAGATTGGATTGATTTTGATGAGCCACGATTGCTGGAGGAATCCACCAGGAAACTAAAGCATTGTTATGAGTAGTCAAAGCGTAAAGTTGAGCCTAAGCATGATTTTAAGAGGAATGAGAAAGTTAAAGGGAAGTGGCCACCAAAGCAGGGAATACCTCAAGGTGCAGGTGAGAAATAGAATGTGGTTCCTTACAAGAAGTTTAATTCATTTGAGAAGGGCCATGGGTCACAACCTAGAGAGCAGCAGAATAGAGGTGACGGTAGGGGACCGTTGTAGTGCTGAATATGTGGCAAAGATCATCACAAGAAGGATTGTCCATTGTATCAGGGTGGCAGGCCTCAGATATACAGTGCTCAAGAGGTGTGGATGGTTGGGGATGTGGGCCATAACATTCCTCAGATTATGCAGTTGTGCACAAAAAGAAGGTAGATCAACTTGCATCCATTATTGAGATGGAAGGTAATATTTGTGGTTCAGTTGTTTCTATTTTGATTGAGCCTAGATCTAATTATATTTATGTTAATCCTGACCTAGTGGATAAGTGTGGTTTGAGAAAATAAGTGCAGGAAAATTATTGGTTTGTGCAGTTGGATACAAATACTAAGAAGAGAGTTCATCGCTGGGTAAGATCTTGTGAATATGAGATGAATGGTATGCCTACGACAACACATCTAAATGTGTTTCCATTGGGATCACATATTATGCTTTTGGGCATGGATTGGTTGTATCTCCATGGGACCAAAGTAGATTGTTATGAAAATGATATTGAGTGCCTGGATGATAATGGGGAAAGATAATATTGCAAGGAAAGAAGAAGCCTACATAAGTTGGGATGAGTACAACTATGAAAGCCAAGAACAACCACAAAAAGGGGTGTGTACTATTTACAATCCATATTTCCAGTGACAAGGGTAAGGATGTTAAGGATAAAAGAATATTTGAGAGGTACCCTATATTACAAAAGTTTCAAGATGTGTTTCCAACAGATATTTCAGAGTTACCTCCTCAGAAGGAAGTGGATTTTTCTATTGAGTTGGTACTAGGGGTAACACCAACATCGAAGGCACCTTACAGGATGAGTACTCCAGGGTTAGTGGAATTGAAGTTACAGTTAAAGGAAATTATTGATAAGAGGTACATTAGGCCAAGTGTATTGCCTTGGGGTACACCAGTATTGTTTTTAAAGAAGAAGGATGGTACTCTTAGATTGTGCATTGATTATAGGCAATTGAACAAGATGATCATCAAGAACATGTATCCATTTCCAAGGATCAATGACTTGTTTGACCAATTGAAAGGAGAAGTAGTGTTATCAAAGACTGATTTGAGATTAGGATACCATCAGGTACACTTTTTTTTCTCCAAGGAAAAATCATAATTTTCATTAATGAGTTGAAAATTACATGTTGTAGATGCTTGAAGCATATGTTGTAAGTGTTCTCATGCCACTGTTTGTGTTGAGATATCAAAAATAATACTATCCCAAGTTTGGAGACTATTAATATTTTCATATGATATGTCTTTCGAATAAATATGAACATAAATAAACATTGCAAAATTATAAAATGCAATCATATGTCATGTTAAATCATATAATCATGGCGTGTCAGGCCTATTCTGTTGTTGGTATTCATATGGTCGATGATAATATCTGTAGAAGTCATGTTCTATTTGCTCTTGGATCATCCAAAGCCCCCGTGGCTGGCGCGTGGCTTCCTTGGATAATTCGTCAGAAACTTGATTGTGTTCCCTGTATATATGATGACAAGAGATATAATAAAATTGTGTTTTTAGCAGCTTAGTCTCATCCAATATATTCTGGAATGATTTCATGTGGCATGCAGATTGTTGGTTAAAGCAGTTTATGATAATTTTGGAGTCACCAAAAATTTGAATTCGACGACCTCCCTTCTCAAGCGCAAAATATAATAAATAACGAAGTGTAATGAGCTCAACAAAATTATCAGTTCCATCCTCCAGTCCCATATGTATCTTATAGAAATGATTATCAAAGATATGTAATAGAATACCCCCACCACAACCATGTAGCTATCTAGAAACATCAAAATATGCGCATGGATAATTTTTGTCAATAATCTCAGTAGTTATATTATGGACCATGTGGGGACGAACTTCCTCTGTGATACTGTGATAAATAGAGATGAGGTGTGCTATGACATAAGGCCAGTGAGGTATGTATCAGAGAAAATGAGTTTGTTTCTTTGTAGCCAAATACTCAAGCAAATCAAAATGGGGAGATTTCGAATCCTAGGAGTGTGTGCTGCAGACCACCACAATTTCCATGCTTCCAAAATATTTGCACCTTGTCATCTATATTGAAGTTGTACATTTGTGAGCACATCATGCCAAAAAGCAATAGTAATAGGACATGTGAGAAATAGATGATCAATATATTCTTATTCCTGTTTGTAGAGTATACACCAGGTTGGTCCATGATAAGTTTTCTTTTGGAGATTATCCCTTGTGGGTGCTTTGTTGTGGAGAATGCACCACATAAATAGCTTAGCTCTGGGTGGCACCTTCAATTTCTAGAGTATATTCCACCACCAATTAGATACAGGGGGTTTATGACTAGAGTAGATAAGTAGATAACCTTGATTTGGGGAGTAATTAACATTCTATGAGTGTGCCCAATTTAGCTCATCCTCCCCCTCAGTAATCCTGACATGAGATTTAGTAAGAGAATTAATATAAGATTGCAATTATTATGCCAGATGGGAGGAATACCCAAATGGTTTGCAGATTTCCAGGCTTGGTTGAAGATAATAGAATTGTCCTGGTCAGCAATATGGGCAAGACTAGTGATACCAACATTAGTGAGGAAGTGAAGTAACTCATGTGGTAACTGATAAGCATTCCCACATCCAAACCAATGATCTAAACCAATTTGAACCAAGTTTCCTTCCCAATCCTCCAAGTTAATCCATCTCGGATGAATGAAAGTGATTTGAGTACAACCCTCCAAACCCTGGATATATTTGTTTTGTTCCAATTTGATTCCTGATCCAATCAAGAGTATGGAGTGGGGAAGTGTACTTCTAAGTGACCACCTCTGACCATAGGTTACTGGAAGTGAGGACATTCCATCCCATTTTGGCCGTTAAAGCACTTGCAAAGGATTCTAATTTTTTCATGCCCCATCCACCCCATTTATTTGGAAGTGCTATTATGTCCCATTTGGCCTAAGCAAAGGTGTGGCCTTCTCGTTTTCCCTTCCACAAAAATTTACAACACAGTTGTTGTATGCTGTGTAGTATGCCCCTCGGAATACAAGCCAGATACATCCAATACACCAAAGTGGCTTCCAATACTAATTTGATGAGAATGAGTCGGCATGCCCTAGAAATCTATCTATGATGCCAAATATTCAAATGCCTTTCGATTTTGGCCACTAGCCAAACCCAATAAGCTATCTTGTACTTAATAGGCTTGAGTCTAAATCCAAGATATTTAAGCCCATCATCAAAGGGGAGGATAGTATAAGGAAATCTCTATTGTGCTGTGTGGATTTCATTTAAAGAGAAGCCAACAATCGTCATTTTTTATTTAAGTTGGTTGCATTCCATGTCGGTAGTGAAACAGAAATATTTGAGAATAGAGGAAAATATTGTAACATCTCTAATCAATCCATTAAGAAATATGAGAACATCATCAACAAAAAGGAGGTGGGTAAGGATGCAGTTTTTGGTAATATTAATACCCATCATTTTGCCTAGTATTTTTTCCTCAGATATGTACTGACTTAACCCTTCCATGACCAGCAAGAAAACAAGTGGTGAGAGTGGACAACCTTGTGTGAGGCCTCATTCAGCATGAAATAAAGGTGAGGAAAAGCCATTAATAAGAACATTGTATGAAACATTAGAAATACAACACATAATCCATTGAATGAAACTTAATGGAAAGACCAAGTGAGTCAATAGCATTCTTAGGTAGAGCTAGCTGGTTTAGTCAAAAGCCTTAGCCAAATCTATCTTGAGAATCATATATTTTAACCTCTTGATCTTGATGGAGTGAAAGACCTCTTGTGTAGTACCAACTGCTTCATGAATCTATCGGTGGTTGAGGAAAGCAAATTGTTCTGGAGATATATGATCAAAAAGATAGGTTTAAGGCAGTTGGAAATAATATTTGCAATGATATTATATATACAATTGCAGAGTGAGATAGGCCAGAAATCATTGAAGGTCTAGGGGTCATCTGATTTGGGTATGAGAGAAATCAAGGTAGAATTAAATGCATCATACATTCGACCACTATCCCTACATTCTTCAATAACCTGAAGAAAATCATTACCCAAAACTTCGAAAAAGGAAAGATAAAATTCAACTAGCCCACCATCCGGTCTAGGGCTATTGTCTTTCTTGAACCATTTGAGAGTGCCTTCCAGATCTCCCAGAGTAACAAGTAGTAAAAGTTCCTCTGCTAATTCATGATTTACAAATATAGGGAACAACCTTTCCACCTTGATGATCTCTACAAGGGTAGCACCCTGTGGATCTTTGTATAATCGACTGAAATGTGATGTACTGAGGGTAGCAAGTTGATTAAAAGTCTTTAATTAGTGGCAAGTGTCATTTTCCAAGTGCTAGATGGTATTGATGGTCTGTCGACCATTTGCATAATGATGATAAAACTTCGTATTGTCATCCCAAGACTAAATCCAAATAGCATGACTCCAAATTCTCGAGGTTTCCTCTTTGTCCTTTATTATTCTATTCTAACCTGCTTCAATTTTAATTAGTCGATCTTTAGCTTCTGAGGTTTTAAAACCACGTCCATCCTTATCCACTAGATTTGCAAGTTAAACTTCAATGTCTTTAAGAATACGGTCTTAGCTCTTTTTTTCTCTGGCCCATTCAATAGATTTGTGTTTGAGATAAAGCATCTTTTTAGCAAATTCTTCGGAAATAGACTGAAAGAACTAGTGGGTGAGTTTTCCAATAATCAATGACCATGTTAGTGTACCCCTCATCCTTGATCCAAGTCAAGTTGAATTTATAGGGGGATTTGGGCTTACGATCAACATTAGAAAATTCAATATAAATAGGGGAGTGATCGGACAAACCACCTAAGCCCACCCATTGCATATACATAGATAAATGGTCCAAAAGGGGTTCCTTAACAAGGAACCAATTCAATCCTCTAGAAAGAATAACTTCTCTAGTCCTCCGATTATGCCAAGTAGATTGAATCCAAGCCATAGGAATATTAGTAAGGTGATAATCCTCCAACAATGAACTAACATGATTAGTTAGTGGGTCAGTCTATGCATTGCATCCCCAGGATTTCACATGGCCAATAGAGAAATTAAGATTACATCCAAGAATGATATTGTTAGCCTGCATGTATGAGTGATTAAGGAGATCTTCCAAAAAATAAGCCCGGTAGATGTAGGGTCCATAACCATGGATTAGTCTCAATTACTTCCCAATATCAAAGGTAAATATATCTGCTCCAATAATACCCCCCAGATATTATGTAGCTTTACAATCTGAGGATTATAATCAAGTGCCATGCCACTAGATCGTCCTTGGACATAAAGTGCATAAAAGTTCTAATTGGGTATAAGAGTTTCTAGAGAGGGGGTGATCTAGTCACTAAGTGCAAGAGTTTCCTGTAAGTATATAATTTCCACCTTTTCAAGCTCAAGTAGTCTTTTGAAGGCTAGTTTTTTGGCAGGACTAGCCATCCCACAACAATTTAAGGATAACCACTTCATGGAGGACCGGGGGGGGAGAGGTCAATGCTCTAAGGACCTTGTCAATGGGGAGTTGTCGGCCATGTGCTACATCTAATCCAGCTTGGAATATAGCCTTGGACATATTGGAGTGTCTGCCCCGAGGGGTTTATGAAGGCAAGGAGGGGGTAATAATACCAATGCCACAAAAATCTCCGGATGAGGACTTGGATAAAGAACGAAGATTGTAAGGATGACTCTGAAAAGAATCGTAAGAAGGCATAGGTGAGGGGAAAGATCGAGGGGCATCGGGGATATAAGGAGGAGTGATGGAAAAAGTGAGAGGAGAAGGAATCAGAGGGCACGAAATAGAGGGGTGGAAAAATGCAAGTGCAGAGATGCATTATGAAATGGATGAACTGAGATGAAAATCATATATAGATGCATTTAAAAGAGGAAGATAAGAGTAAGAATTACCCACATTGATGGAAGCAGCAACCACAGCCGCATGGGATCCGGTGATGTGAGGAGATGGTGGACGAACAACTTCCTTGCTTAATCCTTGAATCGGTTGGGCGATCTTCAGTGGGCACCCAACAACCTTCGCAGGTCTCTTACCCAGTGAACCAGTCGAGTTATCCTCTATAATATGTTCTGGTTGAGCTACTGATGTAGAGATGGAAGCAAGTAATGGGAAATACTTGTACAAGTTCCCAATTTTGTGGCATCGATGACATCTATAGTGTAACCCTCATAATCAAGTATCTGGATGCGACATGTGTTCCTCCATTGAATCTGCAAATTATCCTCTAAGCCTTCTCGCGTATCAAAGTGCACCATGATGCGGTCCATTTCCATATTACGGTGATGATGCATCATTTATCATAGTCCAAGAAAGTCCCCAGAGCATTAAAAATTCTCTTAAATACATCCTCATACCAGAAATGAAGCAGAAATCCCGATAGACGAACCCAAATTGGGAAAACTCCCAAATGTTCACGCTCTAGGTCAAAGAGAGGGATCCATTGTTCAAGTAATGGTGCAAGCTCAATGTGCCAATACTTAGATAGGCCCTAGGGAATGAATTCAAGACATTGAAAGTGAAGAGAAAGCCACCCACGGAAAATTTTGACCACTGAAGGAAGTTCATCAAGAATCTAACCCCAAATTTCCAATATCCATTGTTGCAATCGAGTAGCAATACAAGTTCTTCCTTGGACCCATCCAACTAGTACCTTATCTATAGTATCGAGCACATCACCCATCTGGAGATCTTTACCAAAGTAACTGATATCTTCCTGCTCCCAGCCTTAACACCTTTATACTTGTTTATGGGCCTGACTGCTTTTCCTGAGGGAGGGTTTGCAAAGGGATTGGAAGGAATACCAAATCCAATACTTGCCCTAGGTCCGCCACCCAAATCAGGAGGCGGAAGAGTGGTTTCTTAAGAAAAACCCAAAGTGGGAGGGTTTGAAACCAGAGGAGGTGGGATGGGGGAGGATAGATTAGATGAAAGAGGATAATGGGGACTGAGGTCTGGGGGAAAGGTAGGGATAGGGTTCATAGAAGAGGGAAAATCTGGGGGATCTAGTGAAAAAGAGGTAGAGGACGATTCCAAATAGGATGCATGGAACTGGAGCAAAGCCAAAGAGGGTTGAGTATAGTCAGAGCCCGACACAAAGAAGGAGTCATCTGGTGAGCCAGAAACTGGCAACGGAGAAGATGATGGGTCGACCGATGACACAAATGTCGGGCCAAGGGTAAAGTGTGAGAAAAACGGGTTTGAGAAAACCCTAGGGTAACTCGCCAACATCTTACGAAGATGAGAGGAGATTTTAGTGGAGGTGACTAGAAGTTGTGGAGGACAAAACAACCCAGATGGGCATAAAAGCATAAGGATCCTCAGAATAATCAACCATATCCTCCTCTGTCACAACTGAAAGACAATGAGAGGAGATCTACCCAAAAATCGTGTCGATTGACAGTTGCCTAGAAAAAACCTGATGTGTGCCCTAGGTGACAGAATAACGGAAAGAAGACAGTGACAATGGATAGCTACAGCCAAAAAAGGAGGCAATGTAGGTGCCTAGTCCTAGTCATGAGAAGTAGGAGCTGTGGTAGAGCACACTTGAGAATCAGGACTAAGTGATCACCCATGGACATCAGTACACATTTAAGAAGAGGACATCTACAATATTGATTTCCATAACAAGTATGGGCATTATGAGTTTTTTGTAGTTCCTTTTTGTTTGACTAATGCCTCAACTACTTTTATGTTTTTGATGAATAAGGTGTTGCGTCCTTATCTGGACAAGTTTGTTATTGCATTCATTGATGATATATTGTTATATTCTAAGAATGAGGAATAACATGTTGAACACTTAGATGCAGTATTGAGATTGCTAAGAGAGCATCAATTGTATGCCAATATTTGTAAGTGTAGTTTCTTTTAGACAAAGGTATATTACTTGGGACATGTTGTTTCCAAGGAAGGCATAGCAGGGGATTCGAAAAAGATAAGAGCTATCATGGAGTGGGTAGCTCCTAAGAATGTGGAAGAGGTCAGATCATTCATGGGGCTAGAAAGTTACTACAGGAGGTTCATCATGAAATTATCATAGATTACATATCCTATTACATCATTGCAAAGCAAAGGAAATAAATTTGAATGGACTGAAGAGTGTGAATCTAGTTTTGAGTAGTTAAAGCAGTTTCTTACCAATGCTCTAGTTCTAAATATTGTAAATCTAGATAAATAGTTTGTAGTGTGCACAAATGATTTCAAGAGAGGACTTGGTGGAGTCCTTATGCAATAAGGAAAGGTGGTGTGCTATGGTTCACAAAAACTGAATGAGCACGAGCAGAACTATGTGACTTATGACCTTGAGTTGGCAGTGATCATTCATGCTTTGAATATGTCGAGACACTATCTTCTTGGCATAAGGTTTGTGTTGATGAGTGGTCACAGCGGGATGAGGTACTTTCTTGACCAATCAAATCTGAATGCTAGGCAAGCTAGATTGTTGGCCAAACTTAGTAAGTTTGAATTTGAGATTAGATACATTAAGGGAAAGGAGAACAAGGTTGCAAATTCTCTTAGTAGGAGAGTGTAGGTAAACCATGTTGTAACGATGAGCTCTTATGAGACATATTTACAAGATCAAACATTACAAGCAGGACAATAGGATGACAGGTATCAACAACTTAGGCATAGATTACAACAGAGTACAAGTTATCAGGATGTGGACTATCATCTCACAACGAGTGGCTCGATCAGATTTAGGGATAGGATCTATGTGTCAAATGACATTGAGGTCAAGAAGCTTATCTTGAGGGATTTTCATGTCAAGCCATATTCAAATCACCTGGGATATTAGAAGACATTGACAGTGGTGAAGAAGTTCTACTATTGGTTGAATCTGAAGAAGGAAGTGGCAGAGTTTTTTTCTAGATTCTTGGATTTCCAGCAGGTGAAAGATGAGTGTAAACACCCAATTGGTTTGTTACAACCTATTATGATTACAGAGTGGAAATGTGAGGTCATTTCCATGGATTTCATTACAGCTTTATCGAGGACATCAAAGCAACATGATTCCATCAGGGTTGTGGTTGACATATTGAGCAAGGTATCTCACTTCATTCTAGTGGAGATTACTTATTCAACTAGTGAGGTAGCATAGGTCTTCATCAAGGAGATAGTGAGGTTGCATGGTTTTCCGAAGAAAATTGTGTCAGATAGATATCCTAAGTTTACTTCCAGGTTTTGGAAGGAGTTATTTGTAGGTTTCAGTACAAATTTGGCCTTCAGTATAACTTATCATTCGCATACACATGGATAGATAGAGATGGTAAATAGGATACTAGAGGATATGTTGAGAATGTATGTCATGCATCAACAATGGAAGTGGGAGGATTATCATCAACTAGTTGACTTTACTTATAATAATGGTTATCAAGAGTCACTAAGGATGAGTCTGTTTCAGGCACTTTATGGGAGAAGTTGCAATACTCCCATCACCTAGAGTGATCCAATGTATAAAGTACTATTGACGGTGCTAGACCCGCCAACATGTTAGGGGATCACCCCGGTAAGAAGTCCCAATTAGACCTTAGACTGTTTAGTGTAGGAGTCGTAGCAGTGGGTCTTACAATAATGCCCTGACCACGATTTCGCACAGAGGCAAGTAAGATAACTCTGTTGGTAGCAAGGGTGTGACAGCTGCAGCGAGCCAAGGAAGGTGCATGAGAGGTTCTAACACATGAGGGTTGAGATGAGTGCCCCCCTTGGAAACCTGTGATAACACACAGTTAAGAAGGGAACGCATGAGCGAAGACACATCACAACATGGAAGGCAAGTTAGCGAGCAATCCAAAGTGATGGTTAAACCAACAACACATTTTAGAAAGATTCATACATACATACACAGATAGCTATACATGCATACGTAAGCAAACCAATACATATATCATTTAGAGCAAACCAAATAGCATAAAATATAATACAACATATGCATGAAACGTATTGAGTCTTGTTATATCAAGAAGTGTATGTTCCAGTCATACAATACATCCATGTCCAACCATTAGTTCCAATAGAAAAACGCTACAGCCACAACCGCCTACTCCTCCAAAGAGATGTACTAGCTTTTGCTTAGTGGAGAAGCCAAGGCTCGTTACAATACTGTCCAAGCTCTCCCCAAGATAGTCTTGTCGGAAGCTTGGCTGACCAAAAGCCTTTACAATGAGTTATGAGGTTCTGCTTATAGCAAAGGGTGGGGTGGCCCTTGACATTCCCCTTTATGACAGTTCATCTACCCTCATGGCTCTTCATCTATTATATGACTATTACATCCAACTATCGGCACTTGACTTACACTTGACAAGATGTTAGATTACAATGCACATGTGCCCATGTGAGACAAAATGGCTTGAGAAAGCCATGCAAGACATCACCGACACTCGGTTCGTTATGGTGAAGGTGGTGAGCTGATGCCAACCTTGGTCATCTGTGATGGTGTGCATGCGCTCCATGGTGACATCTTGCTAAAGCGAACTCTTGCCTCCATTGCATCCCGATGCATTGGTGTGGATCCTCCATCCAAATCCTCCGCTAACATGTGCATGGTCTTCTTGGGTGTGGCTGAACTGGCAACACACTAATGCATAGTATTTGTTCTAATCTTCCAATGTGTGCTGGTGGTCATGCACATCAATTTTCAACTGCATGTTCAACTCCAGTTGGACTTGCTTCTTGTCTTTGCCTCAGTGAGTGTGCCAAATGGGTTGGATCACATGCATGCACACAATGACATGCATGCTTCTGAATTCCCTTGCATGTTATCAACAACACCACTCACCATGTTTTCTCCATGCTAGCTGCTGGGATGGATTTTTAGCTTGTATGGGTGTAGTTTCATCCGTGAGTGCATGTTGTGCCCGTTGTTGTACCTATCCCCACTGCAACTCATTCTCTCGTCTATGCAGCACCTGTTATTCCTTGAGTTCCAGCTTCAACACATGCAACTCCTTATTTTTTCCATTCTTTGTCTTCGTACAATCTTCATGTCACGTCATCACCTCATAGCCTGAGTCTCCAAAGTTACTTTCATCACAAGTGGATCTGCTTGAGCTTGCAACTTTGTTTCACCTCTGTGTTGTTAACAACCTTCCTCTTGCATTTGTTGCATCCGTTATGCTACCTTCAACTACTGTTCATGATGTTGTTTCCATCATATATTGATGTCCTTGTCTATGAACAACTTGAGGTCTTCGTGGGTAGGAAAGTCCATAGACACTTGATCGACTACATCCCCAAGTGTGCTTTGAACGGTGTCTTCGACTCTTTGAACGGTGTCTTCGACTCTTCTCTCTTCGAAACCATTGTACATGTACTGATGAGAGGTAGATGAACACCTAAGATACCTGGAGATATGTAAATACTCATGGAAATAAATCCGTGATTCAAAAAACAAAATGAACTTAAGAACTGACTTGCAACGTACCTGTGTGACTAATCATGAAGGTTGCACAATTTTCACCAGGTGGTCGAGAGACTAACCGCCAAGACTACGTAAGGCACAATATGGGTTGCTGGGAGGCTGACTGACTGCTAGAACTGTGCAATGCATAGTCCATTCTAGCTAATGACTGCTATAATTGCGCAATGCGCAATCTCAGCTGGCAATGGGTGCAGGCTCAGTGACTGCATTGCACAATTTTCTAGGCCAACAGTCACTGTCCCTCAAAATTGCGCAATGCAAGACTAGAGGATAGTCACTATGAAAAAATGTGCATTTCCTGAGAGGAAGACATAGCCTTCCCTCTTAGGATTGCACAATGTTGTCTTAGTGAGGAAGAGTTCGGGCCAAGGCTGCCCAGACTTGCCGACAGGAAACTAAAAGCAAATGCAAATGCTAATGCATGGTGATACTGAGTATAAGCATAAGTGAATGATCATGCATGCAAATAGTGAATTAAATATTCAAAAAATGGAACAACATGCATGTGGGTTAGGCAAGTCACCGAATCAACAATCGTTCATGAAAAACGGTTTCATGCATGCGACAACAGTGAGATGTTAATGAAAGCTGAAATGATGCTAGTATAAACTAGTATGTATCAAAATGGCAACAAGCACTCATTGAAATAAAGTAGACAACATTCATACGAAGTGAAACACAAAAAGTGCCAGAAATGAAACATAAGACATGTGAAGCCGGCTTACCCCAAAACAACTGAGAAGAATGTGCCAACGACTCCTAGATGCGATGTGGGATGTTAGAGCTACAAGGTTGATGCTAGGAATGCACTCTGCAACGTTTGGTTCATGAGTTTTGATAAAATCGAAGATGTGACGCACATGCCCCAAATCTAGGAAGAGCGACACTTGGTGGGATGTTTCTGAGATGATCCTTGCATGCAACCTCCAGCTGCTAAAAGTAGATCCCTAAATCAAGGGATGACTTTGCATGCTGCTCTAGGAGAAGCATCCCATGCATGAAAATCAATTTTACTCGGTCTAGGAGGGAACCAGTCAACCCAACTACACATGCAAGAGGCTACTCGACTACTGGGGGAAAATGCGCATTTTTGGAAGGGAGATGGGCTGGCTTGCTAGGATATTTCCATAATTTCTGGGTAGAGCAGTTGACTGCTACCCAAGGTTGTGCAATTCCTAGGATGAGTAGCCTTACTGGGAGGAATTGCACAATTTTCTGGATGAAGCTTGACTGGAAGAATTGCATAATTCTAGAGCCCAACAGGCTACTAGACAAAATTGCACAATTTCTAGAGGGAAGGATGGTTTCCCTCCAGGATTGTGCAATTTCTTGAGGGAGCTGCACAGCTTGCAACTGGACCAAGTCTAGAGGAATAGCCTGTGAGGGGAATGCAACAAGCTCTGATGGACAGGTTGTCATTCTACAAGAAAATCACTTAAGCTTGTGTACCTAACGAAGCAAGACATGCTTCTATGAAAGGTTGGTAGGGAAGCTCCAAAATGAAGCTAAGGAAAAATTTTGGAGGGTGGTTGTAGCCACTACAACACTTGACCTACACACTGATAGAACTCCTACTCTCTGAATGGACCTTGTTCGTGAAAAACAAGTCTAACACCTCTGGAAGTATTGTTCAATTCTCAGTTCATCTTGGTTTCCACACTTGCTTAATTGTAATATGTAGCATCTGCCAAGATCTTGGTCGATTGACACACATTCCAAGCCAAGTAAACACAGTTGTTTCGATTGGGGTCGAGGGGTATATTGGTGCACAAGCAGTATAGTCGTCAAAGTCTTAGTTTCATCTCTGGTGTTGCTCCTCTGCCAGTAGGCCTGGACAGTACCTCGACGGAGTAACATAGGAACATAAGCATGGCTCTTCTACCAGTGATCCTAGTCTGTACCCAAACGGAGTTACTTACATCATCTCTCTATAGAGGAAGCCTTTCTCTTCTTTCGCCTTATTCATTTTCATTTTTTTTTCCAGCTTTTTTCACTTTTTCATTTTTTCATTTTTCATATTCGTAGCTATGCATAACACTTAATCATTTCAGAGGCAGAAGAGGGATCCCAACTTATTGAGAGCATAAGAGGTTGTTCCTACAAAGTAGTTTATTATATCTCTGACATGCTTGTTAAGGTTTCCCCCCTCACCTTACTCTACTTGATTGGGCTAACAAGGGTTAACCCAAAAACAACTGACTAGAGTAGGTGATACTAGTTAGAGCGCAAGCATTGTGTTTTCAACAAGGTTTACTTTGAACAATGTGTATTTTCCATTGATGTATCAGGGACTGAAGACAAATAGTTCTTACATAAGAGAGCAGACAACAAATAACCAAATGTTGATAGTTGTACAAGTCCTTTTGTACTTTACCCAACTTGTTTCAAGAGTCATACATGGTTTCATGTGAAACTAACCTACGAACAAAACAAGCAAACAAACAACAAAGCAAAAAAAAGTAGAAGCAAAAGTGAAAGCAAAGCAAGTAAGCAAACAAGCAAGCAAACAAACAAACCAACAAAGCAAGTAAGAAAACAAGCATGCAAGAAAACATACTGAAAGAAAACACTACTACTACTCCTAATCTAATGGTGCATTGGACATCTCACGTGAAGTGATACTTCAAATGCAGCCACCGGTGCATTGGTTGACCCATGTTGATGAAGGCATGATTCACGGACAAGACAACTATGCGAACCAACAAACAAGAAAGATGTAACACTGAATACAAACACACTCCGAATTTAAAAGTGTCCACATAATGAAAATGAGTTAAAGCGCATGACATGCATTTTATGGAGCTTCCATGGTGTTGTGCTACACTATGTGAAGATGTTGAGTGTATGCATTCTCTTCACTGTGACATGCAAGCAAATGTGAGAGAGGTAGGCCACTTATGTTGTCCATGTGTAATTGCTTTGTAAAATTCCTTCGATGCATGAGCGAAGGGGTCATGTAGTTCGAGTGTAGGAAGCAAAATCTAGGTGTTTGGTTGATCTTCAATGAAAAGCAGTGAGTGATGAGGAGCCTTGAGTGTTTCAACAAATTCCTGACCAGAAGTGAAACCAACCTCAGGACAGTGAGGGTTTGACATAACCATTAGCTCGAGCTGAAGTGCCTCGACAGTCTGCGGGGTTTCGACTTCGTCGACAGATAGATCATTGTAGACCAATGTCTTGGATATATTAACAATGATTGAATCAACATCGTGATCAGATGAGGAAGTGGATAGATCACGACAACCAATATCAGAAAATTCAAGATTTTTGTCGGCATCCTCATGATTTGATTAATCAGGCAGAGGGGTAGATGGGAAGCAAAGATGTTCACCCTCCGTGTTTTTAGGAAATATAGATGACAGATGGGATGGATTTTCTGAGGAAGATGTGTCTTGTTAACGCTATAATGATAGACTAACATCTGACGTGTCCCGTGAATGATCAGAAGTAGAAACATCTAGAAATGGGTTTTCACAGGGGAAATTAGCAGTGGCAGAATCACAAGGGATGTCAGGATAAAGTGGATGAGGCATGGCTGGAAGGGAGTCATCCTTCACTACGATTTCTTATATAGATTCCCAAACACACTCATCATGAATGATGGCACAGGTTGGCTGCATAACACCAACTTTGTTGACAACTTGATCCTCATTCATAGCAGGTGAGGAGTCCATAATGGGAGAACACAAGAAAGTACAATTTAGAGGATCAACAGAGTGTGAGGATGGAGGTCGAGGGAACGAATCCACATGACAATAAACAAGCATACAAGCCAAATCTGTGTAGATATCAAGAGCAGATGGGGTGGGAGGATGTGACAGTTCAACAGATGTGTGTGCATTGTTAGAAAATTAAATATTACGGAGCAATAGAACACATAAAATATTGCAGAAATATAAACACAGAAAATGCACAAAACAAGAGAGACATAGATATACGTGGTTCACCCAGTTTGGGCTACGTCCACGTCGAACAACCAGTCCTTCCTTTCTATTATCCAACAAAATGAAGAGACACAACCTATAGCAAATCCGCTGTAATATCCTCTGTTTTCTCTCACAGTCTCACCTCTCTGTTTCTCGCTCACACCAAATACACATCTATCTCACAGCCTCAAATACAATGCCCTCATACAAAGAGAGGGGTTGCCTTCTAGGGCAAAAAACCCTAAACTAAACATAAGTTTTACCGTCAGACACCCCTAATGAATGGCCAGATGACTAGAAATTACTATACTTTTACAAGGCAAATTTACATCTGTTTTTAGCTTCGGGGGCGCTGCCCCCGAACCCCCCAACCGAGGGGGATCGGCCCCCCCGGACCCCCGCGAGGGGGACAAGTCCCCCCCCGCGTGGAGGGGTGTACAAAACTTCCTGGGGTATACATCCGCTGAAACAAAGACCTCTGAACAATCAAGCTCCACACACAACATGCATGATCTCCCACACCACTCCGCGGTGGTGGAGCTATTTGATGGGGTGAAGGCGGATAGTCACTTGTGATAGCAACTGTGCCTACCTGTGATTGCGCAGCTCTATCACCAAACTGTGCTGAGTGGGGTTTAGATATGTGAAGAAGATACTCTCTTCCATCAAGAAATTACCAATCAATATCATCTTTGGGGAATCGGTATGCAAGATTACAAAAGCATGTGTAAAACTATTCAACAGATTCATCGGGTGCTTTTCGTAATTCCAGAATTTATTTGTTGAGTGCTTTATAGTTAAAGTGATTGAAATCATGGTCTATCTCTGCAACCAAAGGAGCAAGAGAATGAATAGGTTTTTTGAGCAGCGTGGCACACTAGTGCATTGTGTGCCCTTGAAGCATGTAGACGAACATCGCACAGGTCATGTATTCTTCAAAGATTCTATGCCTTTCACATGAGCCTATTATGTCGACCGCATGCCTAACCAAGGTGACGTGGCTTCCACCGTCATATGTTTTATGAGACAAGTTATCCGAGAGATTTTCTGAGATAATGAAATCGTTTCCATAAGACATACACTTTGGAAGAGCAACTCGGTAGCTAGTCATTATAGATATGTAGAGATTAAAAACAGATGTGAGGACTCATCTTGTCATTTGGCCCTCCTTCTAGCACAAAAATGTTGATAGTGCTGGACTCGCCAATATGTCAGGGGATCTCCCCAGGAAGAAGTTCCAATTAGATCTCAGACTGTTTGGTGTAGGAGTCCCAGCAGTGATTCGTACAGTAATGCCTTAACTGCGATTTTGCACAAGGGCAAGTAAGGTAAATTTATTGGTAGCAAGGGTGTGATAGCTGCAACGAGCCAAGGAAGGTGCATGGGAGGTTCTAACACATAGGGGTTGAGATGAGTGCGCCCCTTGGAAACCTGTGATAGCACACAGTTAAGAAGGGAACACACGAGCGAAGATACATCACAACATGGAAGGCAAGTTAGCGAGCAATCCAAAGTGATGGTTAAAGCAAAAACACATATCAAAAAGATTCATATATACATACAAAAATAGCTATACATGAATGCGTAAGCAAACCAATACATATATCAATTAGAGTAAACCAAATAGCATCAAATACAATAAAACATATGCATGAAATGTGTTTGGTCTTGTTATATTAATAACTGTAAGTTCCAGTCATACAATACATCCATGTCCAACCACTAGTTCCGATATCAGAATGTTACAACTACAACCGCTTGCTCCTCCAAAGAGATGTACTAAATCTACGTAGTGGAGAAGCCAAGGCTTGTTACAATACTGTCCAAGATCTCCCCAAGATAGTCTTATCGGAAGCTTGGCTGACCAAAAGCCTTTACAATGAGATGTGAGGTTCTATTTATAGCAAAGGGTGGGATGACCCTTGACATTCCCCTTTGTGACAGTTCATCTACCCTCATGACTCTTCATCTACTCTATGACTGTTACATCCAACTATCGACACTTGAATTACACTTGAAAAGACGTTACATTACAATGCACATGTGCCCATGTGAGACAAAATGGCTTGAGCAAGCCATGCAAGACATCACCAACACTCGGTCCATTATGGTGAAACCAAATATTTGACATGCTTGTGATGGTGAAGGTGGTGAGATGATGCCAAGCTTGGTCACCCATGATGGTGTGCATGCACTCCATGGTGACATCTTGTTGAAGTGAACTCTTGCCTCCATTGCATCCCAGTGCATTGGTGTGGCTCCTCCATCCAAAGCATCCACTAACATGTGCATGGTCTTCTTGGGTGTGGCTGAACTAGCAAAACACTGATGCATAGTATCCGTGTTGATCTTCCAGTGTGTGTTGGTGGTCATGCGCATCAACTATTAACTACATTTTCAGCTCCAGTCGGACTTGCTTCTTGTCTTCACCTCGGTGAGTGTGCCAAATGGGTTGGATCACATGCATGCACACAATGACATGCATACTGCTAAATTTCCTTGCATGCGATCAACAACACCACTCACCATGTCTACTCCGTGCCAGTTGCTAGGATGGATCTTTAACTTGTAAGGGTGCAATTTCATCCGTGAGTGCATGTTGTGCCCATTGTTGTACCTGTCTTTGTTGCAACTCATTCTCTCATCTATGCAACTCCTTCTTTTTTCCATTCTCTGTCTTCGTGTGATCTTCATGTCACGTCATCACCTCATAGCCTGAGTCTCCAAAGATTCTTTCATCATAAGTGGATCTGCTTGAGCTTACAACTTTGTTTTGCCTCTATGTTTTCAATAACATTCCTCTTGCATTCGTTGCATCCGATATGCTGCCTTCATCTGCTGTTCATGATGTTATTGCCACCATATATTGATGTCCTTGTCTACGAACAACTTGATGTCTTCGTGGGTAGGCAAGTCCATAGACACTTGATTCACTGCATCCGCAAGTGTGCTTTGAACAATGTCTTTGACTCTACTATCTTAGAAACCATTGTTCATGTATTGTTGATAGGTAGATAAACACTTGCGATACCTAGAGTCATGGAAACACTCATGGCAATAAATATGTGAGTCAAAAACCAAAATGAACTTGAGAACTGACTTGCAACATACATGTGGGAATGATCATGAAGGTTGCGCAATTTCTGCTAGGAGGTCGAGAGATTGACTTCCAAGACTACGTAAGGCATACTCTAGGCTACGGGGAGGCTGACTAACTACTGGAACTACACAATAAATAATCTAGTCTAGTTGTTGACTGATGGAATTGCACAATGCACAATCTCAGCTGGTAATGGGTGCAAGACTAGTGACTGCATTGCACAACAGTCATTGTCCCTTAGAATTACGCAATGCAAGAATGGAGGATAGTCACTGGGCAGAAATGCACATTTCCTAAGAGGAATACAGAGCCTTCCCTCTCAAGATTATGCAATGCAAGACTGGAGGAGAGTCACTAGGAAAAAATGTGCATTCCTGAGAGGAAGACAAAGCCTTCCCTCTCAGGATTACACAATGTTGTCTTGGTGAGGAAGAGTCTGAGCCAAGGCTGCCCAGAATCACCGACAAGCAACTGAAAGTGAATGTGAATGCTAATGCATGGCAATACTGAGTGTAAGCATAAGTTAATGATCGTGCATGCAAAAAATGAATGAAATATTCAAAAAACAGAACAACATGCATGTGGGTGAGGCAAGTCGCCGAATCAATGACCATTCGTGAAAAATAGTTTCATGCATGTGACAGTAGTAAGATGTTAACAAAAACTGAAATGGTGCTAGTACAAGCTAGTATGTATCAAAATGATAGAAAGCACTCACTTAAATCAAGAAGACAACATTCATACAAAGAGAAACACAAAAAGCGCCAAAAATGCAACACAAGACATGGAAAGTAGGCTTATCCCAAAATAGCTAAGCTGAATGTGCCGACAGCTCCTAGATGCGATGTGGGATGTTTGAGATGTAAGTTTGATGCTAGGAATGAGATATGCAGTGTCCGGTTCATGAGTTTTGATAAAATCAAAGATGTGACGTGCGTGCCACAAATCTAGGAAGAACAACACTTGGTGGGAGGTTTCCAAGATGGTCCTTGCATGCAACCTCCAGCTGTTAAAAATAGACCCCTAAATCAAGGGATGCCTTTGCATTCTACCCTAGGACAAACAGTCCATGCATGAAAATCAGTTTTGCTCGGTCCGGGAGGGAACCGGTCAACCCACCTGCACATGCAAGAGGCTGCTCAACCACTGGGCAAAAATGCGTATTTCTGGAAGGGAGCTGGGCTTGCTTCTTAGAATATTTGTGCAATTTCTAGGCAAAGAAGTTGACTACTGCCCAGGATTGTGCAATTCCTGGGCTAAGCAGCCCTATTGGGAGGAATTGCGTAATTTTCTGGATGAAGCCTGACTCACAGAATTGCGCAATTCTAGAGCCCAGCAGGCTGCCCCAAAGAATTGCGCAAATTCTGGAGGGAAGGTTGGTTTGCCTCCAGAATTGCACAATTTCTTGAGGGAGATGCTTAGCCTACAATTGGACCAAGTCTGGAGGAACAACTTGTGAGGGGAATGCAACAAGCTCTGATGGACAATTTGTCATTTTGCAAGAAAACCACTGAAGGTTGTGTACCTGATGAAGCAAGAGATGTTGCTGCGAAAGATTGGTAGGGAAGCTCCAAAAGCTAAGGAAAAATTTTGGAGGGTGGCTGTAGCCGCTACAACAGGTACTTATTAGACCAAACATGTTAGCAAAAATGGAACAGGAAATGTAGATTATCAAGAAGAATCTAAAGGAAGCACAAGATAGGCAGAAGAGTTATGTAGATGAGTACAAGGCATTTAAGGAGTTTAGGTTGGGGAGCATGTGTACTTGTGCATCAAGCCCAAGAAGGGATCCTTGAGGATTAGGTCATGTGCCAAGTTGGAACATCGGTATCGTGAGCCTTTTCATATTCTTGAGAGGATCATACCAGTGGCCTACAAACTTGTATTGCCTCTAACAATGAAATTCCATGATGTTTTCTATATTTCATTGCTTAAAAGATATGTAAAGTATTTTGATCATGTTATTGATTGGCTTTTATTGTAGGAGGAGCTAGAAGGAGAATTCTAGCCAAAACCTTAGTGCATATTGCAGTGGAAATAGCTTATGCTCTAGAATAGAGCAATCGAGCAAGTTAAAGTGTAGTGGAAGTACTTTGGGCCAGAAGAAACTACATGGGAGATGGCAGATCAAATGCAGGCTATTTATCCTTCATTGTTTTCCAGTGGAGGCAAATGAGTTTTTGGTGTATGTACATAGTGATGTATGGTTTTTATTGTAAATACCACAATGAGCTATGTTAAAAGCTCCAATAATTGGTATGGTTATTATTTTTTTCATGTTTTCCATGATGGTTGTTAAACACACATGGACAACAAGAGAGATATGAAAGATAAAACATGCAATACAATTTTTATTGACAAATGATATACATTTATAGTACATTATGTGACCGTTGGGATTCACATCCCAAGGTCTCTTGGACTCCTTTTGTCCATTCAGCTTCCACACTAACCCATTGAGGATTAGGTGTCCAACATTCCCCCCCTTAATCCGAAGGGTTATTTATGAGTCCAAGAAGAGATTTGTAATACAAAATGTGCAAAAATGCATGGCAGCACTAGGTTGAATGTACTCTCTGAAATGTTGGTATAAAGGGCGGTGGTTTAAGGATGACCACCAACACTAGAACGCTTAGTGCAGTTCCCAAAACTCTTCCAAAACTGGCAAGAATCTGAAGTCTTCTGCTAGAGGAAATGCTCCTATTGTTTTAAAGAGGGAAACCTTCAACCATAAAAGGGAGGTCTCACCCCGCATAAAAGGTAAAACTTCAACATGAAAAGGGAAGTCTCAACCTGTGATGGTTTAAGGATGACCAACAACTCTAGAATGCTTATGCAATTCCTGGAACTCTTCCAAATCTGGCAAGAAGATGAAGTCTTCTGCTAGAGGAAGTACCCTCAATTTTGTTCTCGGAACTCTTCCAAAACTGGCAAGACGCTGAAGTCTTCTGCTAGAGGAAGTGTCCCACATCGCCAATTGAAGGCATGTTCAGGCATCTTTGTCTCTGGATACAACTCTGAAGCTGGTGTGGCAGGTTGTGGCTCAGGCTCACTTAATGTGGCTTTGAAGCTTGTAGATGACCATCATTTCCCCCCCGTCAGATACAAGGTGAGAAGATGGAGAAAACTCAACTGGAAGACTGTTCAATATTCTGGAACAAGTTCTGACATGTGTTTGGAATATCTTCTTGGCTGTTGATGCCCATTGCCAAGAAGCGATCCATCCTAGATGAATCTTTGTTCTTGCAGGACGTTTTTTTTTGAAGCATCTGTTTGAAGAATGACTGGTTTTATGACAGTGCTTACATGGATGAAGATCAAAACAGTGATATTTCAAATGGCCAACTCGATCACAGTGTTGGCATTTCACGATCTGTTGTTGTTGTTGTTGCTGTGGAAGAGGAGCAGAGTCTGGAACAGCAGGAGCTGAACTGTCATAAGGAGTAGGTGAACTGTCATAAATGAATCCAGCACTCTGAAACTGAATGGGCTTGGCATAGTCTGGAATATGAAAGGACAAGTCTTTTTCATATCCAAGACCGGTTCTGTGCTTGTTGTGGAAAATTTGTTCCCAAGGTCTGATGATGGGTTTGGGAAGTGCAGACTGAACTTCTGCATCTGCATGTAACCTTGCAGCTTTGTTTGGTACTAAATCTGAATGAACTATAACATGCTGCTGATGGGTGGTTGTCTCAATGTTCTGAATAAAAACAGGTTCAGAATGACTTCTCTGCTTTAATTCTTCTTGCTAAAGTTGAGATTCCAACTGCAAAAATTCAATGTTTTCTTGTACATTTTTCAAATAGATTTGAATGTCTGCAACAATGGCTTTATCAATCATAATGGTATTGTCCATGGTAGAGTGTATTAGAGTATTCAATAATTCTAATACAACACCCATTCTATCCATTTCACAATAATATCACTGCAAAAAATTGATTGGTATACAACTTTGTCTTCAACAATATTCAAGTATGTAGGCTCTCAATATACCTTCATATACAATGCAAATTCATACCATATGATATTTTTTTTTTTTATGAACATATTCTGTGCAAAATTACACAGAAAAACATCTTTCAAGTTTCTACAATAAATATCAAGCAGTTTCAAACCAAAGAAATCTTCAGGCTACCCGTATAACAGGATCAAGAGAATATCTCGAATCTTCTCTAAACAATCCTTTTGAGGAGATTTTGCATCTACCATGTAGACTCTGCAGGTGATAGTAAGGTGGGTGCCTGCTTGTGTATGTAGAAAACAACATTAGTAGAAGGGTCCCGAGGCTGTTGCACAACTTCCCACTGTTACCAACACAATATAAAATTCAATGCTTCCTAAACCATGCCAATATTCGCATTCCTTTCGTAAAACTGGAGTCTGAAGGTTCAGTTGCTTCCTTTTGGCTCGTTGGAGTCAGACGTGGCAGTTATAACATCTACATGTTGCTCTCCTGCTTTTTCAGTGGCTCATTTCATACTAGAAGTTTCACCATGCAAGGGCACTTTCTGTTGTTGTTTAGTGCAAGAAAAATCTGAGAATGACGGTTCTTATATACTTTAAAGTTTACCAGTAAAAATTTTCTTCTCGTTGGATTTGGTGAGGGCAGAAGCTTTTTGTGAATACAGTATCAATGAAAGGAAATTCTAGCTTATGGAGTTCCTTAGCAGCAATAAATTGAAAACTTGTGTTTCTTCTTTGTAAGCTTCAGCCATACATATATATTTCTAGCTGCCAACTAAGATTTTTTTTGCAAAGCAGTGACTAAATATTGTTTGGGATAGGAATCGCCCATTTCTGAGTTCCATGATTATAGCGGTGGCTTTGGAGATTATCTTGTCTTTTTATCTTTCTAGGCAATGAAAGGCCAGGATCTGATAAACACTATCATTCCGGACACTACAAACTGAAGATATAAAACAAAAAATTAATTAGTCTGGCTGTAGAAATTCCAGAATTTACCTTGTGGCATTATACGAGATAAGAAAGCCAATTTTGGGTTTGAAACCATTCATTCACCATGTACCATTCAATTTTCAATCAGAGTTGAAAATGAAGGCTCTAATGCGACTTAGAACACCGGAAGTGTTGAAGCAGAGATTAAACTGCTGTGGAGACGATGTTGTAGTTGGCTAGGGTCAGCTTTCTGTATCTTCAAATCAACAAATTGCTTCTTGATGATTCTTTAAACCGTCGTTCACTTGTCGCAGACTACTTGAAGGTTCGTCTTCTTCACAATCATTGTTCTAGAGTGATTTGACTAAGTCATGATACATGCCAGCTATCTCAGCCGCCCTTATCACATCAAGGAACTTTGTAGCATCACCAGCATGAATAAATGATTCAATAGCATCGCTGACCAATGAATTCTGCCTCGGGATTAAGCCACAATAGCCAACAAATCCCTCAACTACATTTTCTATTGTGGACACAGCTACAACAAATAAGTTTTGCCTCTGGTCTTGAGCCTTTGAAAGTCTGAGTAACTCAATTAGATCTTGGCTTAATTTGAGCTT
>APFE030019257.1:207772-218285 GCA_000404065.3 Pinus taeda
TAGTGCAGAAAACCTTTTGCACTTCCACTTATTAAGGCAAATTCCAGATCAATGTCAAAACAATTTGTTTCTCACGTCTTGCATGAGGACTTTGCTCAAAGGTTGAGTACAGAGCATAGATCAGATTGAAGTATTCGTCAATTGTATGGCCATTCAATGATTAGTCAAGAATGCAATGATCTGCAAAGCTTCATCAATGCTTCGGATGTTATCCAAAATCACATTCACTGCCTGCACATTCAAGTTGAATTTTTTGAAAATCGCAAAGGCTTCCTCAAACAACTCTGCGCCAGTAGCTATCTCTCCAACAGCAGGGCCATCAAAGTCAATCTTAGCATATGCATAGATAAGCTCACATCAACCTTTGGCTCTTTAACCTTTCTTCGTACCATCAACAGTCTATACATACCACTGTGTCGATCCAAATCGAAGCAACAGATACATGGCCAGATTAATTTACCAAGGCTAATTTCAATCCACCATTGAACTATCCAAATGAGTTACAATGGAAACGCTAAGCTCTGAAATGTTGTGCGAGTACCTGAAGTTGGCTCCCATCATCCATGTAAATGAGTGAAGTGAAGTTTTATATTAACATAATAGAGTCAGTTTTAAGTTTCAACTGACTAGATTAGCTCTACTCAGAAGATTAGCCTTATCCTGGTTACACCCTCTGTCTATCTGAAGCAACAACCTTGACAAAAAAAAGCTTTGAATTGCCCTAAACCTTACTGAAACCCATCGTAACATAACAGTGTCATAATGTGCAGTAAATGTGTGGAAAAATTTGTCGTTATCCAGAAGACGGAACAATGAAGTTACATGCGCGAAACTTACTAGTTTGATTGCAAAAATCTTACGGGTTATGAACCAGGAAGAGCAAGAATGGTAGGGATCTCTTATCCCCTGGTCACACAAGGGAGAGTGCCCCAACCTGCAGAGAGTAGGGTGTGTATTAATGTGTAACCAACCATAACACAGTTGTGCTCCCAACTGGGTACAGAAAGGAAGCAGGTAGGGAGTACAGAGGGACCTCTGATACCACTCAATAAAACAGCGGTTTAACAGTATTAATATTCCAGATTCAAGGAGCCATGGAATCCATGGTACACCATTCAATAAGCCAAACTTTGATACTATAGATTGATACTATTGGGAGTTGGCTTCTCATACCTTAATTTTCATTAATATGCATTTTTCAAATTTGGGTATGTGTATACATGAAACCTTATTTCGAAAATGGCTCCACTGGAAGAACTCATATACGTAGTCATATTCATTTTTCAAATCAAAATAGGTTAGTGTAGAAAATCAAATAAATAAGGGAATAAATAAATGCATTTTATTTTTATTTTTTTAATGTAAAACTAGTTGTTACAACATGCTATCGAAATCAAAATTGGTGATAAATGTTTCAATTCATTTGTGTATGTAGATGAATTATATTGCAAATAAAAATTTTAAAAACACTTATATTCATTTTTATCACCAATTTGAAAAAACTGCTTGAATATCATTTTTTTGGCTTGCAGGCTTGATGAAATTTCTGCAAAAACAGTCGGGACAGTCATGTTTTGAGGGACCAAAAGGGAATATTTTTAAAACATAATTCTATCCTAAGTATCCATTGATGTCTACTTTCCAACCCAATTTGAATCACTCAATTTTCATTCGAAATGAAAAAGTTAGAACCAAAACATTGACCGGATGTCTAGCGGGTAGCTCAGGAATAGAGTTGGAACTGTCAGTTTTTGGAGGCCTAAATGAATTAATTTTTAAAACCTGTTTGTATGGTAGATTAAACTATGAATATAGTTTAGAATTAAATTGGAATCACTCATTTTCGATATCATATGGGGAAGTTATGAGCAAACTACTGACTGTCTATCGTAAATCAGCACTCTTAAAACTTTGTCTTTCTGGCTATTCTTTACCATATTTGACCTCTCAATTCTTCTTGTCTTCAAAACCTGTTTCTATTGAAGATAAATAAATAAATATAATTTAATTTCCAATTTGAATCATTCTAATCCGACATCAAACGAAAACGTTATGCTTGAAATATCAACTATTGGTCTAAGCAGGGTAATCAAAAATGACTCCGTTATGCAGGTTGTTCTAAGTAACATTGACATATAATATTATTGAATTTTTAAAAACTATTTCTATTTGAGATATAATATTGAATTAGCTCTCATATGGCTTTGAAATCACTCAATTTGGATGAAAAATAAAGAAGTTGTGATTAAAACACTGTTGGTTAGTATGGTCGACCACTGCTCTCCCACAGGTGACAAATAAATTTTACTTTGTTATTTTCTGTGTGGATTTGTTATACAGAGTAACTACTTGTTAGTTTTTACATAATTATTAGATTAAGGGAGCCTGTGCACCTCTCTTTCTCCATGATTTAATGTTTCATTGCAGGTAGATACTCATTTTTGCAGGTCTTAGGAGAAAAAGAAGGTCAATTTATGGACAAGTGATTCTTGAAAGAAATTTTAATGAAACAAGGGAATTTCATCCAACTCATTACCCAATGGATTCATAACAGAAGAAATGAAGAATTGATCTCCATTTGAAGATTCATGTCTTGTCACTGCTGCTAAAACATTTCTCAAAGAGATCATTTTTTTCCATAATATCATAGCTGTTGTAACTTAATTTATTTATTTACATACTGTTTTTTTAAATAAAATGTTGTTTCTTTTCCGATTTCTCTTGTATTTTGTGTTTCAGGTGTTTCTTTATTAAAATTATAACATATCTTCAGCATCAATGTCGTGAACAGCTAATTCATTCTTTGCGTGCTTGCATTTTATGCTTGTGCATTTTGCTGTTCCTTTTATGAAGGAATAGCATTTGTGTGCACTTTTGTTGTTTCTACTATTCCTTTTCTAAAGGGAAAGCATTTTCATTTTTCTATTCTTTTTTCAAAATAACAACACCTTTCGTGTCAGTCGTTCCTTTTTCACAGTTCATTTTGCTGTTCCTTTTCCAAATGAACAACACTTTTCATTTTTGCCGTTCCTTTTCCAAAGGAACGACACTTGTTTTTTTGCTGTTCATTTTCCAAAGGAACGACACTTTTCATTTTTGCTGTTCCTTTTCCAAAGGAGCGGCAGTTGTGTTTTTGCTGTTCCTTTTCCAAAGGAATGACACTTTTCATTTTTGCTATTCCTTTTCCAAAGGAATGACACTTGCGTTTTTGCTGTTCCTTTTCCAAAGGAATGACACTTTTCATTTTTGTTGTTCCTTTTCCAAATGAACAACACTTGCGTTTTTGACATTCATTTTCCAAAGGAACGACACTTTTCATTTTTGTTGTTTCTTTTCCAAAGGAATGACACTTGCGTTTTTGTTGTTCCTTTTCCAAAGGAACGACAGTTTACATTTTTGCTATTCCTTTTTCAAAGGAACGACACTTGCGGTTTTGTTGTTCCTTTTCCAAAGGAACGACACTTTTCATTTTGTTGTTCCTTTTCCAAATGAACAACACTTTTCATTTTTGTTGTTCCTTTTCCAAAGAAACGGCACTTGCGTTTTTTCTATTCCTTTTCTAAAGGAACGACACTTTTAGTTTCTGCTGTTCCTTTTTCCAAAGGAACGACATTTGCGTTCTCACACTTTTTGTGTGTATTTTTTCTTTTTGGTGTGCATTTCCTTTATTGTTCCCTACAAGGAACAACACTTTTTTTGGGTGTTTTTACTGTTCCTTCAAAGAAGCAACACTTTGGGATTATTTTTTAAAGCAACTCTTCCTTCCTCTTGTGGGATTATTCCTAGTTCATCTTAATCACATTTTAATGATTCCCTTTCATGGCATGAAGTACACTATTTTTATGAGGACAAGAATTATGGATTCTTTTGAAGCGAGTTATTATCATTCACGTTATTATCTTTAACAGGACAACTCCTTGATGATAGATTCTTTTCAAAAAGGACACAATTATTTATATACTACCTTACTACATTGTTTTCTGTTGAACATGATATTGATTGATCATGTTAATACCATGTTGGTTCCACCCTTCTTGGTTATAATCTTCTCTGTCTGTAATAAATGAGATTATGGGTATATTTTTTTCTATTGACATGTTCAACTTCTTCCACCATCCCTACTCTTAAGGAGTACTGAGTCTCCCTTTTTTTATCATAAAAATGTCTAATAACAACAAAATTTTGTTCGCAGATGGAGGATAGGGGGTCTCATTACGAGCTAGCCTACCATGTTCATAATGTTGTAACAAAGTGACATTCCCATTATGGCCACCACACCAGGGTTATGATCCATTGGATAGCCAAATTATCCCTGAAACAGGAGGTCTCATCACGAGTCAGCCTGATCACTTTTGCTACCTCCTAGTGAATGGCAGCGTGGTTATCTAGTTACCACGCTAGCACACTGATCTCTTCTGTAGAACAACACTGGAATTCTCCATTTATAAATTGAGGATCCTGGATCATATGGGTTAAAAAGAAACCTTGTCGAGGCTATGGATGCCTGCTGGTAGCAGAGGCTCTGCTTATGGTATTGAAGTTATATTTTATCATCAATTATCATTATAATACCCTTTTCTTATTTTTTCTTTTTAACGGAGAAGTTGTTTCCATAATTTCTTTTCCCTATTTTGAACCTTTACGCATGAGCAATTGTTTTCTAATCAATCACATCATTTTTCAGCTAGAATACTGTCAGTAAAGCATCTTTTTGGCATATTGTCGTTCATTTTTTTTTCATAACTTATCATCAATCCAAAGTGTTGTATCTTTTGTTCATAACTTTCTTTACACACTATGCTCTTGTTAAGTTATGGTATGTTCTATGCTTGTAACAGTTTACTTCTTTTTCTTATTATATTCCACATATTAGCAATCACATATATATAAATTAAAGTGCAGATAGAACATTAAACAATCGACAGAAAACAAGCCAAGACAAGAGACACAAGATGTGACGGCTATCCAGGGACAAACCCCACAATGTGTGGGGAAACCCTTTCATCAAATCTTCTTTTATCTTCAATAATTTAGCAGAGAGAAATAGTACAATAAATCTGATTCATATCAATAGTAGCAAACCCTAGATCAACACCATCAGCATTAGCGGCTTCATTATCAAACTAGGGCAGACGATATCTCACAAACCGACCGTCGGATTCACTTCATTCCACCACCAAAAGTTTCAACTTCCAGAGGAGGATTAGATGAATCTATAGCATAGTTCCAAAGAGGATATCTTCTAGGCCTCGCAAGTCAATCTTTACTTCTACAGTTGTAGCGTCAGTTTCAGCAATTTTCGGCTTCAAACTAGGGCAGTCGACATCTTGCAAACCGTTCATCAGATTGACTTCATTCCACCACCAAAAGTTGCGGCTTTAAGAGGAGGTTTAGATGAACCTATAGCATATTTCCAAAGAGGAGATCTTCTAGGCCTCGCAAGTCAATCTTTACTTCTGCAGTTGCAGCGTCAGTTTTAGCAGTTTCCGGCTTCAAACTAGGGTAGTCGATATCTTGCAAACCGTTCATCGGATTGACTTCATTCCACCACCAAAAGTTGTGGCTTTCAAAGGAGGTTCAGATGAACCTACAGTGTAGTTCCAAAGAGGAGATCTTCTAGACATCGCAAGTCAATCTTTACTTCTATAGTTGTAGCTTCAAATTCAGCAGCTTCCAGCTTCACATGTGTGAGAGATAGAGACCCATTTCAGTGCAGTAGAGAAGAGACTCATATCTGCAGTAGATAGAGAGAGATGTGATGAGATGAGTGATTCAAAATGAGGAAAAGTACTCTTATATTTATACACAACGTTGGTGGGTGAATAGATGCAACTGTTGGGCTTCTGAGCCTACATGAGTTGTAGGTCGGCTTGATAATAATTCCATAATCAAAATAAATTCATATCTCCATGAATACTTATCAGAATTGGTTGATATTTATATCAATCCTACACCTCTAGATGAGAGGAATTTAATAAAAATATTATCGGCCATGAATAAGATGACCCACATCAAGTTTTGCCCTGGTTTCCAATTTTAACACTCCCTCTCAACCATGGAGAACTTCATCTGCAATCTGTCTATCGGTCGTTACTATTCATCCATCAAATGTACTGCCCTGTATAGCCTGAACCTTGCCCTGCTCTACTCAATTCTACCTGATCTGCTTTGACTTGTTCTGCCATGTACTAATATGTACTGTTTTGCTCTATTTTGCTCTGCTCTTGCATTATTCTGTTCTGCTTTTCTTTTGTCCGAATTATGAAGAAGAAGAAATGATCGAGGATGTATCATACTAACTCAAAGTCAGTCTCAGAGTATGTACCACTGGTCCCAGACCAGTCTCAACCAACCCAAAGTCAGCGTCATAGTGAGTACAACTCCACTGGTCCTAAACTAGTATCATCCTCCACTGACTCAAAGTCAGTCTCAGAGTGCATACCACTAGTCCTAGACCAGTCTCAGCCGATGCAAAGTCAGCTTCATAGTAAGTACCACTCCTACCACTGGTCCTAGACCAGTATCGCAGTCTCAGAGAGTGTATCACTGGTCCCAGACCAGTCTCAACCGACCTGAAGTTAGCGTCATAGTATGTACCACTCTCGCTGGTCCCAGACCAGTACTGCAATGACACAAAGTCAGTCTCGAAGTATGTACCACTGGTCCCAGACCAGTCTCAACCGACCCGAAGTCAGCGTCATAGTATGGTAAAACTCCTACCACTGGTCTCAGACCAGTATCATTGATCCCAGATCAATGGAGGTCATCCTAGCGTAGGGAGTACGGTAGATACAACGATGTGTCCATCGGTACTTCTATGGTCCCTAAGTTCATTTCCCTACTCATTGATCAGATGAGAGGTACTTCCCATGAGTCCCAGACTGCATGGGTAGGATGCTTCGACAGGAGAACTAATCAATCCTGTCCTCACAGGAGAACACATCAATCCTGCATCAATCAGAGTGCGTACCACTAGTCCTAGAACAGTCTCAGCTGACCCGAAGTCAGCTTCATAGCAAGTACCACTCCTACAACTGGTCCCAGAGCAGTATCGCAATTTCAAAGAGTGTACCACTAGTCCCAGACCAGTCTCAACTGACCCAAAGTCAGCATCATAGTATGTACCACTCTCACTGGTACCAGACCAGTACTGCACTGACACGAAGTCAGTCTCGGAGTATGTACCACTGGTCCCAGACCAGTCTCAATCGACCCGAAGTCAGCGTCATAGTATGGTACAACTCCTACTACAATCGCCATGGAGAACACATCAATCCAGGCTGCCATTGAGAACACATCAATCAAGGCCTCATAGGAGAACTAATCATCCTGCTACACAGGAGAGCGAATCATCCTGTTCCACAAGAGAGTGAATCATCTTCTTCCACAAGAGAGCGAATCATCTTGTTCCAGTGCGCACCAACCAGGGGAGGGTGAGTCACCTTGTGGTCGTATGTTTCTCCAGTAATAACCGCAAGCCCTCAAAGCTCCCAGAGCTCAATGAATGCAACATGCAGGACCCTTGTACAAGGGTTTCTTGTCGACTCCAAGTTGTTTGGGAAAATCACAGATTAGATCTTTCCTCGGGGCTTTGACAAGGTGTATCAACATGTACTTCATCTTAATGCGATGGATCCTCCTTGCTCATCAACTTACCATAACCCAGATGATGTATATCTACTGGAGCAATCGATGAATACGGGATTCCTCAATAATCGAATCCCACCTCTAGTTGTTATAGAGAATCACAGTGGTATCCAATGTAAATCCAAATAGCTCACTGAAGAGCTTTCGTAACCAGACTGCCTCACACGAGGTCATGCTAGCAACAGTATATCCTGCTTCGGTTGTGCTAAAAAACCACCGACATCTACTTCCTTCTCATCCAGGATACGGAAGCAGATCCCAAGGTGAAATTGCACCCGAAAGTGCTCTTACGGTCCACCACACTGCCTGCCCAATTAGCATCAGTATATCCAAGTGGTCTCACATATCTAACAGTGTATCTTAATCCATGAGAGATTGTGTCCTGAAGACATCTCAGAAGATTCCTGCCATCAATGCAGTGAAGCTCAACCAAATATGAGCTCACAGTGCTAACTGCAAAACATATGTTCGAACGGAGGTTCACCAAGAACATCAATGCAAATGAGTTTTTAAAACTCAGAGGCATTTCCCAAGTCTGGTCCGACATCACTACCATATAACTTCTAAAAGTTAATATCCTCGAGGTAGTCACAGGCTTGCAGTCCATCATACCGAATCTTTCCAATATCTTTACCACATATTTTCCTTGAGGTACGAAAAATTTCCCTTGGCTTCTGCCACACTTTAAGTCCTTGGTCCTTCATTTCAAATTCAGAAGCCATCTCCCTCTTACATTTGTGAATGAGAGGGTTTGCACCTGTTAGAAAGAGGTCATCCACATACAACACCAGTATGAAAGGCTTGTCATCTTCAACCTTAAAGTAAAGGTTAGGATCGGCTTCACTCCTACTGAGTCCCAGCTTCATCAAGTAGCTATTGATCCTCTCATACCATGCTCGGGTTGCTTGCTTCAGCCCATAGAGAGCCTTCTCCAACCTGCATACATGAGATTTCCAATCATAAATCTCAAATCCTTCAGGTTGCTCCACGTAGACCTCTTCTTTGATCGAGCCATGTAAGAACAAAGTCTTGACATCCATTTGATGTAGGTTCCATCCTTGTGAAGCGACAAGAGCTATGATCGAGCATATGGTCGTATATCTAGCATTATCACATCATAGTCTATACCTTCCTTCTGGGAGAAACCACGAGTAACAAAATGATCCTTATACATTTCCATACTTCCATCTATTGCATGCTTTATCTTGTAAAGCCATTTCGAAGTAACAATTGTATTGTTTGAGGTCTAGGAACTACTTCCCAGACATCATTCTCCATAATAGAGTCATACTCTATGGTCATAGCATCCTTCCATACTTAATGCTTGACGACACCTGAGAATGATGAAGGCTCATTTTGTATGATCGTGCTCATGATAGTTAGGTATCCCTAATACCTATTAAGCTTCTTACTTTGACGGAAGATTCCTTATGGTGCAGCATGTCCTTCAACATCATCAAGTATCCCCCTAAGCCATGAAGGCCTCTTCCTAGAAGAGGAAGGCTCATGTGGATGAGAATCTATCAGATCCATGGGTTCTTCTGCATCAGGCATTGATTCATCATCCTTTTCGTTCGGTTCCCTGGTGGGCTTCTTGAGAGCTCCTCAAAGTCAGAAGATTGTTCACCTTGCGGTGAACTTTTCTCCAGGAGTCTTGGAACCCAATGCTTGATGAGGGCATCGATTTTGTACATATACGGCGGTGATTATACTTTCAACCCATAGAAACTTCGGAAGTCTTTAATCATGTAGCATGGCCCGGTCAGCTTTTGCAATCGTGCGGTTCTTCCTTTCCACCACACCATTCTACTCAGGAGTATGTGGTGTAGTAGTCTCCCTCTTAATGCCAACCTCAGGTATGCCTGAGTGAACCAACTGTAATATATCGGAGGTCTTGCTTTGGCTTGAGGGGAATGGTCCCCTTTTTGAGCTTTCCTTCAGCACATCCTAGACATACAACTTCTTTCTCTACTTGGAATTCGGGCATCCCTGTTATCATCTGTCTTACATCGGGTAGAGCTTTGTAATGAAGGTGGGCAAACCTCAGATGCCAAAGTTCGGACTAAAGATATGTGTCATAAGACATGACACCTAGCTGACTTCCATCGACCTGATATAATGAATCAACACTAAACCCAAGAGTAAAGGCATCTTTAACATTATTTTTCCATATACATACCTTGCCATCGCTGAAGGTAACCTTGTAGCCTTTGTCTTCTGTTCCCGAGATGGACACTAGGTTCTTTTTGAGGTCAGGTCCATTTAATACATCCTGGACTTTCTAGCCTTCTTGAATGGTTGTCCTCTTCCTCGATCCCTAGCTCTCCTCTTACCTTTGTTGTTGAATTTTTCATTCCTTTGATTTGCCATCAGAGGGATTTTGATCATCGTCCCGGTGTGAGTCCTTTCTATTGTTTTGAATTCTCCATTTTTCCATTTGTTCCAGGCAGCAGCGGATGCATTTGATGGAGGCTCAACAATATTGCCTCTCACATGATCCAACACTCCTTGGTTCTCAAGGGTTAGATCAATAGACATCTTCCATCTGTGATAGTTAGCTTCTCACAGAGCTTGTCTTCAGCAGGAAAGAGTGTTGAGGACCCCATAGTTCTTTTAGGATAGCCTTGCCAATCTTCTCTTTGATGATGCTCTTGCTCTTGCTCGGGCTTTGTCTTCACCTCAGCTTTGATACCATGTTAAGTTATGGTATGTTCTATGCTTGTAACAGTTTACTTCTTTTTCTTATTATATTCCACAGATTAGCAATCACATATATATAAATTAAAGTGCAGATAGAACATTAAATAATCAACCGAAAACAAGCCAAGACAAGAGACACAAGATGTGGCGGCTAGCCAGGGACAAA
>APFE030019257.1:241127-257797 GCA_000404065.3 Pinus taeda
ATCTTGAGAGTCTCATACTGGAATCCTGAGAAGTTTTGAAGTTTGGCACGCTTTACCTGTTTCATTACTCCTTCATAGCTTGTGACAATTGTGTCCCATATCTCTTTTGCGGATTTATAGTGCATTACCTTGATGAATTCCATTTGAGATATACATCCTAATAAGGTACTGACTGCTTTTGCATTTGTTTCATACTTCTTTTCTCGTCTGCATCTGTAGGAGTAGTTGAAGGAAAAGCATAGCCTGTCTCTACAATGTTCCAAACTTCTGTACCAAGAGATTGAAGATAGACAGTAACTCTTACCTTCCAATAGTTGAAGTTTGTTCCATCAAAAACCGGTGGCCTGATAGATGCTTCCCTCTCATAGTTGCTCATGATGAAAGATCTTCCTTCAAGTGATCAAGCTTCTTTAGAAGGACCTGCTCTGATACCAATTGTTGAAGATAATACTGAGAGGGGGGGGTGAATCAATATTATCTAGACCTTTTACCAAATCTTCCTTATTTATACTCTGAATTATTTTTGAATATCAGTACCATTAAATAATGAGCATGAACAAGAAAAACGGACAGTCACATCAAAGAACACCAGATATAAGGTGGAAACGCAATGTGGGTGAAAACCACCTGCTGCAATGTGTCTCTATCTTCTTTCAATTTAGAAACTTCTTTTACAATGGTCTTGTACTAGTGCAGTCCTTTACCAGTACGCAGGCTGCAACCTGTAGAGAGCTACAACTCTCTCTCGTTTTCCAGTCCCTCCTGGAAGGGAGCTACAACCCCCTACTTCTTTTCTTACAAGGACCACTTTTCATAAATTTTCAAACTGGGTCCATATACATGAAATGATCATCAAGTACATATAAATTACAGTCAGCTGTAGCAACCAGATCAATATAACAGAACTGAACCCAGAACACCTTATCAACAGAAAAATTCAGTCAACAGATACGCAGCTTTCCTTTCTTTCGCCGGCGCTGGTACACACTTCACCCTCTGCTTCTCTGCGTATACCCGCAGATCTCCTTCTGCTACACTGCGTGCCCACGCACTGCTTCTTCTGTCACGTAGCGGACAGTACGCACCCAGATGCAATATCGTGCCGCGTACTACCACAGTAGGCACGCACCTAAAAGAACTATCGCGCCGCGTACTGTTACAGTAGGCCCGCACCTGAACCACTACTGCTTGGCGTACCCACGCAGTTCTCCTGTCTCTGCTCTGCGTGCCCACACGGTCACCCTTCGTCTGCTCTGCGTACCTGCGCAGCTCGCCTTCTTCTGCTCTGCGTACCTACGCAGAGGCACAGTTAAACACCTGCGTACTTCAGGTTAGGGCTGAATTTGTAGATCACAGGTGTGCTATAGCTAGAAGGATGCCCAGATCTAATCAAGCGCTCGGTAGATCACCCTTTACAGTTTCGCTTTCCACTTTCACTTTCATATAGATCAAGCCTTTTGAAACAATAACCCAATATATCTGATCTTAAGATATTCAACCCAAAAGCATGCAAAGCCAAATGATCTCCTTTGCTTTATATAGGCAAGCTCTTCCTCAAATCAAGGATCATGGGGCTCAAAAATAATAATAAAATAAACAATACCACGGGCCAGAACCATGATAACGTAATACCGTCGGCTAAATACCAAGAGTTAAACATAAGCAACCCCATGTGTGCGCGCTTTACTGCCTTGAAATGTGTGTACTAGGGTATGCACCTCATGAATGGGTAATCTGCGTGTCAGGACGTAGTCCCTGCACAGCGTACCTGCGGGTACACACCTTTTGAACTGTTCTCCTACGTACTTCTTAATTTTCATTATATTGATAGCCCTTGCCATGGGTGTTGCCATCAAGTACAACATCTGTAACTTATAACCATACCAGAAACATAATGCCAACAATTCCTTGATTGGTGGACTCCATTATTTCAACCTAAGATCAATGAAGGAACATGGACATTATTCCGAATTTAATAAATTTTAATGACGCTTTGACACAACTTTGCTTTTTCAATTTTTAAGAGTCGAGAAAAAGCTAAAGATGACTCTAGTCCCATTTGATTTTTAATGAGCCTAAAGTGACAAGTGCTCAAATGGACGTTTTCTTTTAAGGAGTCGAAAAGGAATGAAAGTGACTACTCTGGAAATCTAGACAGAGGGATTATCAAACCAATCGCAAAACTACAATATATGGCTTGGTGATAAATTAAAGATAAATTACCAAGGACTTATGTATGGTAGTCAATCTTCCCAAATGCTTTGTTCAATGCATTGTGATCGATAGGGCAATAGATCCGGCTTGCTATGGATAAAGGATATAAGCCTATTGTGGTCTCCCAATATATACACAGCGGTACAGGGAGCATGAGTCTATGCTATCACTTGTCATATCGAAGAGGAGGAATCACCCAACTTTTGATGAAAATGATAGTTACTAGTTTTTATGACGTCGAAACATGTATCTAGCCTCGACCTCTAGATGTGTTGCGTTAGGTTCCAAAGCATTGTTAGGTTCATTGAGATTTATTTTAGAGTTGAACTTGTTTAAAAATTTTCCTTTCAATGGTTCACCATGTGATATTGATTTGAAATTCCTACAAATGCAATCTACAATGATAAACAATCATTGTTTATTTTGATCAATGAAAATCCTAGCTACTAGGGAAAGAAAATTACGATTATTTCAAACAAAGAGCAAAAAGCACACACTAAATGCACTTTCCTAAATCTTTTTTCACACGCAAGCTAAATGAAAAGGCATGTATGTGTTTTCCGTTCTCCTTGATGTGAAAAATGCCAAAAAGGAAAACTAAGTATAGCAAAGATCTGAAATATTTCATTCAAAGTGACATTTTAACAATTTCTTTTTCAAAATACAAAGGAAGACTAAATGACACTTTTCAATTTCGAATAAAAAATGCTTTTGACACTTTGAACAACAACAAATCAAATCAATTTTAATGACAAAAAGTTCAATTGACTATTCAGGGAAGGAAGACTCAACGACACTTCTCTTTTTGACACAAAACGACAATTACAACACTTTTTGTACCAAAACAATAGATCGATTTAAGTAATTTTTTCACAAAGGATTGTAAATGATGGAAAAATACATAAAAATATTTACTAATCCTAATCAATGGAGGCTGGCCTATGTGATGCAAGCATGCTTCAGTAATGAGACATTGTTCATAAGAAGCAAATCAACTAAACAGAACTGAAAACAAGGACAAAAACCCCAAAATTCAAGAAAGGAAATAAGCTCAGTTAGTCATCACACCTGGGCTTCATAGAAACAGGGGTGAATCACACTTTTTAGATTTTAGAGGTGCAATGCATACTAGTTTATAGTGATAAACAGTGCGATGGGCCAAGGAGCGCAGCTGAAGTGGGTTTTGGCTCAAATTTGCAGCTGGTTTCAATGAGTTAAGCTAAGCTATGATGGACAATAAAGAGAAAAGTACATAGGAATGATCTTGACAGGTTACTAAGCTACCAAAAGGGCATCTAGAATGCTTGTAACTCAATTTTTTAATTCATAAAATAAATAGGAGATTAACTGAAGCAACATTCATCTACTATGCAATTGTAGAGCAAGAGCAGTTCAAAGGCTATTTGGTTAACTTCAGGCTCCGTTTATAGCTTATAAAACAAACAACAACAATACACAAACATCTATTCACTCCCCAGTGGAGTCGCCATTTTGTTTCTGGGAAAACTAATGTATTTTTGATCGACTAGCCCTCAGGTTTGGTAGCTACCCTAGAAACAAGTAGTTTAAAGCAATTCGTGATTTCTTCTACATATGATAGATAAGAAAGAGACAAGTGAACCAACCTGGATCTTCCGCTAGACTCCTTCCCTGATCTCTCTCCCCTTGACAGAGCTTCCAACTCCTCTCCGTACTTATCCCACTTCAAGAGTACTTGTAGAGACACAGTAAACAAGTACCATCAAAGCATCTTGATCTATTATATCATAAGCATTGCAGAAGCAAAAATATAATGAACATACAATAGCATTTACAAATAATAACATTCACAATTGCACAATTATATGGAAGAAAACTCGAAGAACTTTATTAAATAGAAGCGAGAACTACAACACAACTGTCTGATCTAGCATCATCCTTCCAGCATCAAAGCCCTCTTCACCTAATGAAAAGAAAGATCACACCAATAATATAATTCTCCTTCTCAGATACAAACTATCAACACTTCCTTACAAATTACAAAATTCCAGCCTCTAGATCTCTCAGCTAAGGAATCCATTTATAGATGTGTGCAGGGGTGTGAGTCATCTCTAGGTTTTTGATTTGTGTCATTCCACTTGTTGCATTTGGTTCCACTTGGAGATTTCTTAGGTTTTTTACTCATCCTCGGGGGAATTCAGAGAGGCAAGTGTCATAGGAGAAGTTTCTTGAAGATTCCATGAGCATCCACTTAGAAAATTGTCTTAGACATTTGTCCATCCTCACTCATCGCACCCTACAAAAGGCCTTATCAGTATGCATCGCACCTGGCTAGTGTAGAAGTTAGTATGCATCACACCGTAATAGTCGAGCAGTCAGTATGGCCCAATTTAGGCCAATTCTGGATGGTTTTTCAAGTGGAAATTTTGGGGAATGGTGTAATTAGTTGACCATGATCTTTTAGGGTATGAAACAACTCTTTTAGAGTTTAAAGAGCCCTAGTTTATCAACATATAAGATTGGGGTTGAAATGCCCAAATATGTCTATAACAATCCTTCCATTGGCAGTAAAGAATGCTTTGTTGGTTATGTTGATACTTTCTATTACCCATCTCACCAAGTCATTATATGGTAACACAATCACACAGGCTGCTACTTTTTGGAGGAAGGAGCTAGTTAAATTAAGAGTATTTTATGATTTACTAGTTGAACCAGTCATTGCTACTTCTTCTTCAATTTTGGTTGGATCCTCGGCTTTGATTAGATTATATATGTCCTCCCATGAAGTCTTGCCAAGGCCTGAATAGGTAGTATCAGCTATTAGTACCAACTTTGCTGGTTCATATTTTGCTATGATGAGGAGTTTTGCTTTCCGATATTTCTTAGACATTTTTGTTGGGTTGATGATTTCAGATTTGCTCTGCAAAATGAAACAGAAGGATGTTTTTATATTCTTATACTAATAGGTGTCATAATTTTCTAATGGATGAGATCAAAACTGTAATATGTACATGCCTTTGCTTTCCTACAAATGTTTTCCATATTCAAAAAATCAAGAAAATTAAAGAATGTAAAGAGGGTATATCCTAAAAGAAAAATCAAAGGACAAAATGAATGAAAAAGGTAAAAAAAGATTAAAAATGAACCCCAAGGAGAAAGAAAAAGATCATGAAAGTGTGCAAGTCCAAATGCCACTATTATTTACTTTTATGCATAATAATGATTGTGTGCAACTTTTTATTTATGCCACAATCCATGGTAACCAAATAGTTTAATCTTGGTTATTCCATGTTTTGAACTTCGTGCTTAGGGATAGAGAATAAAATCTGACCAAACTGGTTAATCTTGGTAGATAAGTAGATAGCTAGAGTAAATAAAATGAGCTCAATAGTTTAATCCGAGCCTTTGGATATAATAAGGATAGATTTAGACATATTTCTATTGTAAAATAAAAGAAAAATATTTTGATAAGGGTTTACCAACTTAAGTGCACCCTAATAAAGAGTAGAAAAAATGGTAGAATGAGTAGATTGGTAAGATAAGGATAGATTTAGACAGATTTCTATTGTAAAATAAAAGAAAAATATTTTGATAAGGGTTTACCAGCTTAAGTGCACCCTAATAAAGAGTAGAAAAAATGGTAGAATGATTAGATGGGTAAGTAGTTGGGTGGTTACAAAATTAGGGTGATTGATTGCATAAAACCATGTCATTTACTTTTATCATCAAGTTTCTTAAAGTATGGATGATAATGCAACAATTACAAAGGCAAGTGATTAATTTTTCCATTAATTTTACCTCTAATTTCACTAATTTCCCACAAGTAAAAGTAAAATTACTTAACACCTTAAGTTAAAGGGCTCAGAGCATTTCTCTAACTTCTGGAGGGACCAAATCCTCGACCCAATAACTTATAGGGTCTAAGTAGCAAAAACCTTTTACCAACATTCATTTCCTCCATAATACATTCATTTCACCTAAAAATCCCTTTTCGTAAGGTGAAATCATCATTTTCCTAGGGAAAGTAATTAACCCTACATAAAACACCTTTTCCCCATAGAAAACCCACAAAAAAGCATTCATCCTAAGTAATGGTGTATAGATGCAGATATAAAAATAAAATATCAAAAAATTATACTTAGAGCATTTTATTTCCCGCCTTCACTTCATATTAACTCTTAATTTTTATTATATTTAATTCCCAAAGAAAACCCCTTTCCTGTATGTTTTATTAAAATTCCATATATTAATATCCCACCCCAATGGTTTGAAATATAAACCTTATTAACTAAATTAGTTAAATGGATTAATTAGTTGATCCATGACTAATTAGGAGCCATAACCCTCCGCTAAACAAAAAGGGGGTAATTAATCAAACAATGATTAATCAATAACCTATTCCTCCAATCATATTGCCCCCAACATCATTAAGCCGCCCAACCCACATTTAATAACCTGTTGGGCCCGTGCATTAACTCCCCGATCAAATCGCACCCCTGATCGTCATACGATCTGACCCCTTTAGATCCAATGGCTCATGCTCATATCGAGTGACCTCTAAAGGCCAACCTTTGCCACCCAATGTGAGTGGTTTCACTGTTCCCCCTGCCACTCCATGGTGCTCGATGAATGGCATCGAGTGACCTCCCCCCAAAACCATTTTTCCGAAAAAGCGGTACGATGGATCTCGTTTACTGCATCTACTTACCACCTTTGCTATGCGAAAAACTGCCACATCCCTCAATTGGTGCCAACTGTTGTTTTCCCATTATACCCACCAATATCATTGACTTTACACATAAAGCCAAATAATTTTTATTTTTTTATTTTTTTATTTTTATTTTTATTTTTTTTTATCGTGAAAAGCATGTTCTGGCTTCCACGAAAAGCGCAGAGCACGTTCAACTGCAAACCTACTACTAACCATCAACTATTCGTAGTTGTTGAAACTCCAAACTACCTTGCATACAAATGCGCTTCCTGCAAATAGTGCACCAGCACCGTTACTCCATTCAAACAGCCGACACCAGGTATATACCCCATTCCGACTGAGAAACCCTAATTTTTTACCAAACCTGAGCTAAATTTCTTTAAATAGTAAGTAGTTTAGTTAATTAAGCCACCTGGTAGTCTTGAAATACTTTGAAATAGACCTATTGTTCCCAATTTCCTTGAAACCTTGTGCCCTGTCCTTGAATCCACAATAACCAAGGATGGAAGCCCCAATTGCATTGAATGTCATGCCCATTACAACTCCTCACAAGGATTTAGACCACCTTCCCCTTTCAGACAAGGATTTCCATATTAAGGGTACCTCTGTCTCAAAATCCACTTTAAAACTCTTTTGCAAGTATAGAGACCAGTACCTAAACCAAGCCAACTCCATTGGACTTTGGGAATTAGGATTTGCCTAAATACCAGTTCCCAGAGTGCATGTATTCCCATAAATTGTACATTATTTCCACATGAACTATGATCCTATCCAAATGGCAATAAGAACCTCCGACCAGTGAGTTATGTTTACTATCTCTACTAAATCCATCAACCGAATGCTGCAACTACAACCAAGTCAAAATTTGACCCCCCTTTTCATTGGACATATCCTAAATAGATACCTTACCCTCACATTAGTCAAACTAGCTCAGTTATTCTAGATTTTCATCAAAGAAGAATGTGACATCCAAAAGGACTCTCCTCCTTATCTATGGATTATATTCTCTAGCCTTGGCCAAGACATTATAGATATGGTATCCACGGTGCTAGGATACACCACTAGTGAGTTTGTTGATGAGATCATTATATCCATCATGTCAATCTACTCTTTTGGCCAACCACCAACCATCATATTTGACTACGCAAAGTTTATTGCTGACAGAATGCATGATCAATTCATGAGGTTGGAAAATCAAAGAGTGTTCAAGTATTCCTCAGTTCTGTATCATTTATTCTTTTACTATTAAGTTGATAGGTTTCCAATTGCCCTCCAAAAGCTTAATACTAAAGGAAACCCCAGATCAATGATCTTATGGACTTCTCTAATTCAGTTGGATTTTCAATGCTCCTACACATACTTCATAGACCTCTTTGTTTATCCTATGACAACCATGCTACTAGGAAGCCCTCCACCCAGAATTAGTGTAGACATCAGAAGGGTCTTGCAATTATCAAAATAACACAAAGTAGGGGATTGGTACTTGTACCAAAACCATGCTGAAATAAAAATTTATGGATATGAATCTCCAACTTACAAATTGCCAAAGTACCTCCCCATGAGATTGTTTTCTCTCGAGTACTATAGACAAATGATAATTTTAGATGAAGTTCACTTTGTAAGAGTTAAGAAGAAATCCCAACTCAAGATAAAGGATCAGCTAGGCCGATTCATTTGTAACAGTAGAGAAGTAAGAAGGGAGGAAGATGAAATCCTTCAAAGATTGAAACTGAAACAATGTTTCATGTGGACCTATGATCCCTATAGCTTCATTTGTAATAGGAGAAACAAGAATAAACTATCTCCTTACATCCACCATAGAATCCCCGAAATTGAACAATATGTTAATCAATCTGAATGGGTGGAAGGCACTTTGATAGATCAAGATAGTACAGAGGTTACTGTTGATAATGTATTAATGGACTTAGACAAAATACTTGATGAGGATTCCTTTGTATAGGTTCTAGGAGAGTCACAGCCTTAGAGACAAGCACAAGGTCACAAGGGGCAGACAAAAGAAATAGGTCCATCAGCAGAGGTAGAACCACCAAGACTATCATAATCCTGAGGACAAGCAGAGCCATCAAAGCAACCAAAGCTTTCAAAACATCCAGAAGAATATGAATAGCCTGAAATTTTGGAGGAGCTTGCCCAACTTGAACAAATCATGAACAATCCTCTTGTTTTGTAGACTCCTCTTAATTAGGAGAGGAGAGTTAAGAGAGACAGAGATGAGGCCACTCCTTCCAGTAGGCCCATGGTCCAAACCTTTGCAAAAATGCAAAGGTTAAACCCATATGCAGAACAAGAGTGCACTGAGGAAGCCTCATGGACTTCAAAAGAAAAAAGGAGAGAAAGTGGGCACACCATTTTTTCAGGAGGGACACAAGAACCTTCCATCTCTCAAACTCAAATGTTAGAGAGGCAGTAGAGTGTGGAATTATCCTCTTTCAGGGCTCCCATATGATAGATCCTAGATATCAAGGAAAAATACAAGGAAATCAAAGCAAGAAATGAAAGGTTGAAAGTGAAAAGCTATGCACATTATTTGAGGATAGATCCAACAAATCAAACAAGGCTAATGTCAATCTTTGATATACAGAAGGGCAAAATGCAGATGAGCTTTCTCAAGCCAATGATACAACAACCAAAGTCAATGGCAGATTATCTTAAGATAGATTTTGAGGTTATGACAAAGGATTTCCATCTTGTTGACCAAATTGAGTTGCATAAACAAACTGGAGAAATGGTCTATTCCACATTGACCAGTAAGGCCATAGCAGCTCACCAACTTCAAAATCCATTGAACAATGTCTCAGTCCAATTCCAATTTGAAAGGGCTCTTCTCAGGCCAAAGACACTAGGATAAGGTCCTTAGGGGACTTGGTCATAGAGATGGGACATGATCCCAGAGATGTGAAAGCAACAGAGTAGCTGATAAAGAAGAAAAATGATGACATAGATGCACTGAAGAAGCAACTCAAGATTCCTCCTCTTCATCATCCTCAAACTGTTGAAGTTTTGGAAAAATGGAAGGAGGAAGAACTTATGGACCTAGTCCTTAAGTTAAATGACCAATTGAAGGAAATTGAGAAGGAATTGGATAATTTGATACAGTCCAAGTAGAGTGAGTTGGCCACCGCTCCTCAGACTGTAACACCTATAGTTTCCACAACAGTACCCTCCACCTTGGCAGTGGCCTTGGCATCAACAATTCCACCAACAACAACATTGCCAGTGACAAGTACTACATCAAGAATAGGTACATCAATTAGCACAGAGATAGCCATAGAGAAAACTGCAGAATTGATCAAGGCCATGGGAGAAATGAGTATCCATGCCACTGAGCTTAAGAAGCTCCAAGAAAAGGTGTCGAGTATAGAAACCAATTGTAAAATTGTACAAATACAACATAAAGAAGAAACTCAAAGGATCTTGAGGATGGAAAAAAGGATAAAAACCCTTGAGAAGGATTTAACAGTTTAAGAACCATTGCGAGAGATGAGAGAAGTCCTTTGGGCCAACATCATTGATTCTATCAATGATGTTTGGCCTTCTATTTAGATTTATTTTGAGCAAATAGAATTGGTCAAGATGGCCATAGAGGCAATCCATGAAACAGTGGAAGAACTGGGAAATAAATAAGAAGAAGCTAATCAGTTGATTACCCTTTTGAACAATGAAAATAGATATGAAATCGAAGAATTATATAGACACGACAAAACTACAACAATTATAGAAATAAAAAAGGTCCTCACTGAAAAAAACTTAATGCTAAATCTGGAGAAATGATGTCAGAGCATCCAAACAAACATTGATAGCTTTATGCTAAGATATGGCATCTTAAGAGAAAAGGGACTCCCCAGTCCTATGGTGATCCATGATAAGTTGATGACCCAAGAATATTATGTTGACAAGTTAAACAGGATGGACAAAATCCAAGCTAGTACTTTAGGGGAAAAATCTCTGCCCACTGGAAGAGTGCTTTATGATGGCTTGGAGAATCTGTTCTACATTGAACATGAAATCAAGCACTTGTTCACAAGCAAACAAAATTTTTCTAAGTATATATAAGACAATGAAATCTATAGGAAAATGATCAAAATGAAGTTACCTGATAGTGAATGGTGGACCACTTTGACCAATTTACTATAAGTTACTATAGTAAATCTGTAAGGTAAAGGGTAACTGCCAAGTAAAACTGGTGAAAGAGGATCAAAACAGAACAGGTAAAGAGTATCAGTAGGTCAAAAATGAAAGTAATTCCATCACATAACTACAAGGCAAACTACAAGAGCCAAATCCAAGCAACAAAAGCCATCACAGTCACAATTAAAGGGAAAACAAACAAACAATTCTCCATCTATCTCTATCTTCATGTTGAAGATATTTTTTGTTTCCTAGAATAATTCTCATATGGTTATGAGATATTTTGTATCAAATTTTGTATAAATACTTCACAAATTGAAGTAATTAGTGTGGATTAAAATACATTTCGGTAGACATATTATTTTTGAGCCAAGTAGCTTTTGTACTCAAGACTGGATTGGTTTTGCTGGAAATGAAATAAAGCTAAGGACATTTCACTAGATTCTCGTGTACAATTGGAACAAATAATTATCATTTTCTTATGTTTAAATACTGCATTCTCCTTATATTATGAAATATTCATGTGTGTTTCTTATAAAATCTTAAAAGAAAACAAGGAATGATATCATCATAATTAACTTAAGTTCTCTCTATTTTAACTGTTTGTTTTATTTATGTTTTCTACTAAACTTCCTTAGTCTGGGGATTCTTAATTTCCCCCTTACATCCATATTTTATCCCCCCTTTGGCAAATAGTACAGGAGTCTTCATTTCCCTTTGCTACTGGCCATCCTTCCTTTCTTCTTCCCAATCCCAGTTGAGGATTCTTCATTGCCCTTGGCCCTTGTTAGGACCTTCCATTCATTTAAACCTACAGATTTGTTCTTGTTGTGCTAGCCTACACTCTGGACTCTTACCTTAGTGATAGATCATATCTAGTTAAGCCTTTCTTGATTGACTCCATAGCCCAATGGCCTAAATATTTTCTCTACCCATCTGTCTTCTTAATTCCACCACCCAATCAAAACAAACAATCTTGAACATTAATAAGTAGCCTCAAATCTTATTCAAAAAAAGTTAAATTATAAAGAGAGAGCCCTCTCTTAGTCTAGGTTGGCTAGAACCTGTGCTTAAAAGATTGGTTTGTGGTTACCTTGGGATATTCCTTCTTTGATAACTTCTAAGGAAAATATATGAGTGATAACATAGTGGTGACCATACTAGGAAATCAAAACCCTCAGTCTTAATAAACCTTTGAGAAACTCAAATTTTTATTTTTAAGCATCTTAAAGGGTTATTAGAAGCTATTTCAAAAAAGTTCATAAAAAAGAAAAATAATCATAAGAAACTCGAAATATGGCTTCAAGGAGAACTCATTATACTAGGGCCAACCCTGATCCAAATCCTCCCCATGTATTTGAAAATCCCAACCTCATTCCGAGAATAATCAAAAGACAGGAAAGTTCAGTAAGACTTATACCTGCTTTTAGATCAAATTCATGCCCTGCTGAGTGGTTATTCATTGAATACCTCCCTTTTGATGAATACTTTAATCTTCCTCTATTTAGAACAAAGTCTGAGAGTGAACTTGTATACATAGTCCTAGATCCATAATTTACAGGAGAACTTGAAAACCAATGAGCCAATTTGTCAAATGATTAGCACCTTCTGAACTCCCCTCAGTCATCCCTTACCATTGATAGACTCTCTGAACTTTCTGAAATAGCTTCAACATCTTTTAGCTCACCATCATTTCCACACACCTCTAAAAATTTTCCTTCACCCCCATTCATACCTTCACTCGCCCATCAACCCATCACTACCCCTCGAACACCTATTACCCCTGTTACACCAACTACCCTTGTTATCCCAGATTCTCCAATTACCCCAACTCCTATTCTCAATCTGTTGGGTCCCTATAATACTAGTGATTACCCCATTACTATTGTAGTTGTACCCCTTATTAATATTGTTGTGCCCTTATTGTCCCCATATTTTTATTACTGTGCCCATAGAATCCCTCTACTGTTATTTTTTGGGCTTTATATTATTTGTTTAGGTCGCTGGATATTGTGACTCCTTAGACTCCTATATATAGAAAGGAGGTTTTTCATTTGAATCATCAAAGAATTGTTCATTTATGTAATAATAAAGGATGTTTCCCCTCAAGAGGTTGAATTCTAAGTCGTTGATCTATCTTTTCTATCTTTTCTTGAGCTAGTTTCATAACATTTGGTATTAGAGCTTTGGATTCTAGGGTTTTGCTGCTCCAAACAGGTCATCGTGGAATTTTCACTATAACTTTTTATGTGATGTTTCAAAAGCTGAAACAAAAAACCCATTTGAGAAGACATCGCGTTGAATCTCGAGCCCAAATTTCGGAGCTTGTTGCACTATATTTGTGGAGATATGATCTGAGGAATTCGATCCTTTTGCAGACTCCTGAATTACATTCCAAACAGGTGACCTAGAGAAAATCATCTTAACATTTTCATTGAGTATTGGATTGAAATTTCATAAGAAGGTACAAAAAGATGATAGATTATAGTTTCTTGTATATATTTTTCAAAGCAAAAGGTCGAAACAGTGACTTGTAGCATGTCGTACAAGTTTGCTCTACTGAACTAGTCTATAATCAGGTCACTGTGGGATATTTCGCATAACTCTTCCTTGGTGAATCTAATTTGGATGAGATTGGTGGCATTGGAAAGAGGACACAGAGGGCTACCATAGATTGCAATTTCAAAACTGGATGATCTGAAAGTACAGAGATACATCAGAGGCAATATCGAGCTCCTACAAAGTGAAAAACAAGGTGTGTAGATTCTTTTAAATTTTTTCTTAAGATTGGTTTGAAAATTTATTTTGAAGGAATTCAAAGGGCTAGTAGAGCATTTTTATCGGTAATTGATGCCCAGAGGAAAGAAAATGCAAACACTTAGTAAGGAACCTGAAAGCTCTAGCATGACTCATGAAGAAGAGGAAGAAATGTTATATGATATATAAAAATTACAAGAACAAGTGCAACAAGTGTCACTTGCACAAAAAGCAACAGAATCTAAGATGGATGGCTTAAGGAAAGATGTAGAAGCTAAGATGGATGGTTTAAAGAGAGGTGTAGAAGCTAAGATGGATTGTTTAAAGAAAGGCTTAGAAGCTAAGATGGATGACATGGAAGCTAAGATGAATGGCGTGGATGCTAAAATTGATGGCATGGATGATAAGATGGAAGAATTGAAGATATATATGAATAAGTTGCTACAAGAAATGGTCACTAATGGTGAAAGGATATTAAAAAAAACTCATGATGAGAACAAAATAAATGTTAATCATGATTCTATAGACTCTAATGTTGGATCGAAGACCCACCATATTCTAAAAATTGATATGAGGAAGTTTGATTGCAAGGATCCCGCAACATGGATATTACAAATTGAGAAATTTTGCAACCTCAATAATATGGAAAACACACAAAAGGTACATATTGCAACTTTATATTTGGAACCAAATCAATTTGTATGGTGTCAATGGCTTTGCTCTCGTAAAAAAATTATCACTTGGGCAATTTTTACGGAATAATTGACAGCACATTATGAGGATACAAAAACCAACACTTTTTTTAGCCAATTGATAAGTCTCAAACAAAACGGTTCAATAATGAAGCACATTGAGGAGTTCCAAAAATTGAACATAAGGGTAAAAAATATTCCAGAGGAGCATAGGATTGATGTGTTTATAGGGACTTTAAAGGATAATATCCAACATAACATTCGCCTTTGGGAACCTGATTCATTAGAGAAGGCATTCAGGTTAGCAAGAAAAATGGAAAGCAAAATTATGGCAACCAAGAAGCATACCAGTCACAACTATAAAGATGGAAGTGTTGTTACCCCCAACCTTCCACAACCTATACGGTTGAAACCACAAAAATTGGAGGAAAAAAGAGCAAATGGGCTTTGTTACAGTTGTGATAGAAAATACACTAAAGGTCATAAGTGTGAAAAAGAAATTATTCTACATAGATTGTGAAGAGGAAGAAGAAAATGAGCAAGAAACTTCAAAGAAGAGGATATACTCCAGGAAAAAAGCATAGATAAAGAAGAAATGAATCTAACTATATCTTGTAATGCATTGGCTGGAATTACCACTCCTCAAACCATCAAGATAGTAGGACAAATTAAGAAGAAAAAGGTAATAGTGTTGATTGATTGAGGAAGCACCCACAATTTTATTCATTGTAAGGTAGCAAAAGAATTGAATTTCTTCCTATATCCAGCACTAGAGTGTCAAGTGATGATTGCAAATGGAGGAACAATAAATCGCTCTAGAAAGTGCCATAATATCAAGATATCCATGGGAGAATATGTATTTACTAGCCCAATGCTTTCCATTCCAATGGGAGGTGTTGATGTTGTACTAGGAGTCTAGTGGCTACAATCCTTGGGTACAATAGCTTTTAATTTTCAAGAACTTTTCATCAAATTTTATGTGGAAGGAAAGGAAGTTGAATTAAGGGGTATTGCAGGGAAACTAGGAAAGATAATCAACTCTAATGGTATGACAAAGCTTCTAAAAAAGGAACAAAGAGGTGTAATTGCACAATTATGTTCACTAGATGTTTCCATATCGAACTCATCTATTTCTCCAGATCTCCAAAAAGTCCTGGATAATCATTCCAAGTTATTTGAGACTCCCAAAGGTCTCCACCTATGCATGATCATGATCATCCTATTCATCTAATTCTAGGAATTGTTCCTCCAAACATCAGGCCATACATATATCCCTATTCCCAAAAGAGTGAAATTGAACGTATGGTTGCAGAAATGCTAGAGGCTGGTGTTACAATAAAATTTGTCACCATGACTATTTGCAGTTAGTATGGCTCCATCAACAGTCATACTATCCTCCTTGGCAAGCCTCATACCTCTGCTCTCCATGTCAAACTTCAAGAAAGAGAGAAAGTCATTAAAAATATATTTATCTTTGGGTATGCAGTTTCTCTCAACCTTACCTGCGTGTACGCATCCCAAGTTCATAGTACCTGCGTACTTGTACGCTCTGTATGTAAAGGGGTGGGTACGTACTCCTATAAAGGTCAAAAGGCACGAGTTTCATCTTAAAAAAGTTACTTGTGGTCATTTCTAGATCATTCTAGAAGCTTGTTTGACGTGTATTGAGTGCCTCCAGATGGTTCATGTATCCCTATGAAAGAGGAACTTATCCCATCAAGAGAGGAGCTACCCCATCCAAAGAGGGGCTTATCCCATTGATAGTGGACCTGATTAACTTCCTCTAAAGCATTATAAATACAGGCATTGGGCCATAGGAGGGGAGGTTGAAAGTTGAATATTGCAAAGGGTAGATACTGCTGGAATTAGAACTTCCTTGTAGAAGCTTGTGAGGAGAGATTCCCATCCTTTCTTGTTTCATTTGGAAGTGGGTGAGCTTATCAAAGTAAAGGAAAACTCTTACTGGACCCTGGGAGGAACTTGCACAAAACCAAGGCTCAGGTTGTAATGGTTTCTTTTGTTTCCTATTAATACAAATAAGTCCATTCTTCTCAACAATTTGTTATTAATGAGTTGTTTCATATACTCCTTGGTCTATATGTTGAATATGTTTTATTTTATGAGATATTCAGGTGCTATTTAATCGTTTGATTATTAGTGAATGCAGG
>APFE030019257.1:271068-285668 GCA_000404065.3 Pinus taeda
ATACCTTGTAGACAAGCAAATGATTCAATTATCATTCAATTCCTAGAAACCAATATCTTGTCTAGATTTGGCTGCCCAGAGAAAATCATAACAGATAATGCAGCTGCCTTTAAATCCAAGAGAATGAACAACTTCTGTTAGAAATATCATATCACCCTAGGTCATTCAACAACCTATAACCCTCAAGGCAATGGCCTAGCTGAGTCCTCCAATAAAAGCCTAATCAACATCATTAAAAAAGTCTTGGAGGAAAACAAAAAGAATTGGCATAAGAAGCTGGTAAATGCACTATGGGCAGATAGGTTGACCACTAAAAGATCTACTGGTACTAGCCCATATGAGTTGGTATATGGTCTGGAAGCTGTGTTCCCATCGTCCCTTGGGATTCCTGTGATCAAATTGCTACAGGAAATACAGGCTGAACCCAATGATATCCAGAGAAGGATCAACCAAACAATTCACTTACAACAAACAAGGGAAGAAGTGTATCAAAGGACCCAGGTTCTACAAGAGAAGCTTAAAAAGGTGTTTGACAAAAGAAAAAAAGCTGAGGAATTTTTCATAGGGAACAAAGTTTTGAAATGGGACTCTAGGAGGGAAGACAAAGGAAAGCATGGAAAATTTGACTTTCTGTGGAAAGGGCCATTTGTAATTCAAGCTGTGCAAGGTAACAATACCTTCTTTCTCAAGAGTCTAGATGAGTCAAACAATGATGAAGGCCCAATGAATGGGAGAATGCTCAAACACTACTATGATCCATGAGCATAGGATAGCCCCATATTGTACATAAATATCTATATTTTCAAGCATTTGTTCCTTTTTACAACAGATATATAGAAGAGAAACTACAACAGATTTTGAAGAATGATTAGCAAAACCACATCAAAAATGACATAGATACTTGAAGAAGCTCCATGAACAGAATTGAGCAAGGTCTTCAGGGCAGAGAACCAATGATAGGCGGTGATGCATATTAGCAAGACATGAAATGCTAATCCTTGCACAAATGAGGCCATCTGACCTGCCGTTCTTGGGTTTCCACCAGGAAAAGCCATCCCCAAGTGGAGCCACTATTAGGTTCCTATACCAATAGGTTTCATCTTTCATGATTGACAGTGGAAGGGCTAAATATGTTCATCATTGCAGGCTGCAAAGGTTCCATATTTTGTGTGCATGCTATGAAAATTATAAAATGAGAAGAGGGTGTGCCTTAAAAGAATAATCAAAAGGCAAGAAAATCAAATGGTCAAAGAGAAAAGTAAAAATGAACCCCAAACTAAAGACCAGGAAAGTGGCCAGTCAAAATGCCACTGCTATCTTTTGGGCAGTATCATGCTCTGCAAATACTACTGCTAATCATACTTGATGGATGGCCCAATAGTCTAAACTGGACCATGCCATGTTTAAATTGCTTGCTGCAGAATAGAGAATGCTCCCTATCCAAACAGCTCAAGCTTGGCAAATGACTAGCTAGGTAGAGAAATGAAGGTGCCCAACTGCTTAATCTGGGTCCTTGGAAGAAATAAGGGTACATTTTAGATAGGAGGGCAGTCAAAAGAAAAAGAGGACAATCAGGGTCTACTAATTCAAGTGCACCCACTTCAAAAAGAAGGAAAAAATGTTAGGATTACTAGGATGGTTAAGTAGTGCAAGGTTGCAGAAATGGAGGGCCATCACCAATTGGCAATTAAGTGCAAAGACTCATGCCACTCAGGGCATTGGCATCAAAAGCAGAGAGTGGACGACAAGCATTAGAAGCATGTCTAATTTCCCTATTTTTCCCCCAAACTTCATTTACTAACACCCCCAAGGGCCTTGAGATCTGCTCAAGTGTCCAGTTCCACTTCACTTCATGGCAAGCTACTGGGTCAAACCATGAAGTTTAAGCATGAAAAGAAGCCACATTTTTTGTGTAAAAAATCTTTCTTATCATTTCATTTATCTTCAAATTCGTAAGTTTTACTTCTTAGAACTTAGCTTTACCCCCTCATTCACCTCACAAAGCAATATTAACCACTAATGTACTATTTAGCTCCCTAACTCCCCCCTTCCCTAATTCTATTAGAATCTACGAAAAATTTCCCAAAAATATGTATAAATACCCTCCCCCTAGCATTATAGCTATTAACCCTTCCTTGGGGAAATATTAACCTATCAGGGGTTGGTATTACCCCCTTTGTCCCTAGACTATGGTTTTTATCAAGAAACTATGGTTAAATGTCAAAAAATCCGAAACCCCGCCCTCATGAAACCCATTTACCCCTTGATCCGCCCAAATTTCATTTTATTATAAAGTTTTTTAATTAAAACATTGTAATAAAGTGTGCGCCTTAACCCATAAACCCGAAACCTAATGTTTTTTACCCCCCCGCGCGCGATTTATTTAAATCCATTATAATAATGGGCGGGTCCCCCCCGCCTTAATGCGCCGCTGCATCAAAGTTGCCGCCCATCGTCCGATCGTCGACCCCGCCCATCCAACGGTGGGCGGTCATTCTTATGGACAAGTCGCCCGACCTTTTGCGTTCGGGGGATTGGCGGTATTGTCGTTGTACCCCCGCCACGCGTCGGCCTCTCGCTGTGTTTGCTCCCCCCCCCTCAATACCGTTTACCACCCTCAGGCCTTCCGGGGAAACCGCTTACCGCCCTCCTCCCGTGCTGACGTCACGACCCCGTCAGCATGACGTCACCCCTCCTTTTCCACCACCATGCCTCCACGTCATATCCGTGTCACTAGTCCGCCTGTCCACCCTGCCATCGTGTCACTGCCACCTGGGCACCCACGTCAGCTACCACGTCACCCATCCGTACCCGGGCCCATGATGACGTCAGCATGACGTCATCACCAAAAAGGCGCCAAAGGGCCAAAATTGCATAAAAAGACGAGAATTAACCGTTATTTGTCATTTTTTTTCATTATTTCCGGAGCTCCTCTGCATGCGAAAACGACGTGCAACGGTCAAAACACAAATTCCACCCACCAAAGTTGTTGCCGCCCTCATTGTCGACCCGAGTACCTGCAATTCATCCGGTTCAATGCCTCCTATGCCATAAAAACCAGGTATTTGCCGCAGGTGACCTTCTTTACCCACTGTTCTCCTAATTTCCTGCATAAAAACTCTGCTAAAAGCTCCCCACTGATAAATTGGCCACTGAAAATCACTTAAGACCCTGGTTAAACCCTTGCGCAACAAAACTTTGGAACAAACCCGTGCCCCTCTGTAAAATTCACTATAAAAGAAAACTGAAGGAGCCGAGCTACCGGCTAAAAAATAATTCAGCAGTTCCCTCACTCCTGTTATAACAAATTCCCTGGAAACAACCAGCTAATTAGCTCAAACACACTCTGGTTCTTCAAAATAGAGTGCCCCACAGTTCATTAAACCTGCAAGAGCCTCCTTACACTGTCAAGCTGCTCACTGCCAAACAGAAATTAGCAAGCATTCCTCAGCATTTGTACCAAACTTGAAAATCCAGTAAAACATCCAATTAAAATCAGACATGGCCACTCCAGCTGCACTGGATGTAGCTCCTGTGAATCCACCTAGCAAAGAACTGGAAGCTATGCCACTGGTGGACAGTGATTTCCTTATTACAGACTTTGTGGCAGAGAGGGATCACTTACAGACCTTCTGCCAGCTAAAGGAACAGTCACTTGGACAACAGTGACATGTATGGCATCTGGGAATCCAATCTGCCCACCTACTTCCTGCCTTCTGTGAACATTTTTCCTGAAGTCATTCACCTCTGTGCAGAAAACTATGACCAGAAGCTCAGAGCTATGAAGTCTCCATTTGGGAGCATCCTCTTCTACATAACACCAGATTCCATCAACCAAATGCTGAACTACAAGAAAACCCAGCTGCTATACCCCTTCTCTATTAAGTACTTGCTAGATGGGGGCTCCAAGTTCTTTAGCACAGACATAGCTGCAATAGCCAGGAAATTCATGACGACAGACTGCAAACCTTCTGGGCCACCTCCTTTTTCATATGTAGATTTCAATGAGGTAGGCAAGCTGTTGGTGGATATGCTAACCTCTGTGCTGGGGTTCACTACAAATGAGCATGTTGATGAAACTGTGCTGGTCATGCTGTCTGCATATAGCCTTGAGAAACCCCCTACTATGAAGTACAATTATGCCAAATATATTGCCAATAAGATACATGACCAATTGTCAAGATTGAATAGGGAGGAAATATTCAAGTATTCATCATACATCTATCGCCTATTCATGTACTATCAAACAGATTGCTTCCAGTGCCCAATCAAGTAGCTAGACTCACAGGGTTTGAGGAGGTCTGTTATCTTCTGGTCTTCAGTCTTCCACCAAGTCCAAAATTCCCCCTACTCATATTGTGAATTTATTGACCAGTTTGTATATCCAGTCACATGCCTCTTAAAGAGGACCCCTCCTGCCAGATTGTCCAAGGATATGCAGAAAATCTTGCAGCTATCCAGGAGTTACAAGATAGGTGATTGGTACTTGTACCAAAACCACACAGTCATCAGAATCTATGGTTGTGAGCTCTGTCCCTACAGGCTCCCAAAATATGTGCCTATGAGGTTGTTTGCCCTGGAATACTACATACAACTTATAAACTCTGATCTGACACACTTCCACAGTGCCAAGAAGAAACCCAACCTAAAGTTCAGAGACCACCTAGGCCCATCTGTCATGAATAAGAAAGATGGTTGGCAAGAAGCTGATCAAATACTGGGGCAACAGCTCAAACTCAAAAGAAGCTTCTGGTGGGTCCCTTATGACCTTGAAGGTTTCATCAGTGCTAGGAGGGTCAAGTATAGGCTGCTAGCCTATAAGCATTGCCCATACCCACAAATAAAACACTTTGCCAACCAAGATGAATGGGTACCTGAATCAATAGTAGAGGAATTGACTCAGGAAGAAAAAATGGAGCAGACTGTGAAAGATTTGGAAAAAACTCTTGACTTGGATTCTTGTCAACAGGTCTTGTTCAAACAACCAGTCCAAGTAGGAGAAGGCACTTCTACTGCTCCAGCTCTACAGGACACCCAGTAAGCTCCTGCAACAACAACTACAGCAAAGGGAAAAGAAAAAATGGATGAATAGAAACAGGCAGAGACAGGGCAGCCCAGCACATCAAAGGATCAGACTCAAGGTCAAGCCCCTTCACAACAAACTGGACCACCCCAAATCCCAGTTTTGCAAAATCCTCTCAATGAAGAGAGAGGAAAAAAGAGAGATAGAGAGGAGGTCACACCTCCGATAGGGTCATCACAACAACCAAAAGCCAAGAGGCCGAGGATTGACCCTGAAATAGAAGAAGAAGATATCAGTGAGGAAAGGGCAGAAAGCCACAATAGAGAAAGGCAAACAAGCCATCAGACTGCCACTAGCTCATTTCAGCTAGAACAGGCCCTACATCACACCACAGAGGTATCCTCCTCAAGACAACAGGGCAAGAAACCAGCTGCAATCAAAGAAGGCTTCATAGAGATCAAGGAACAGAATGAAATGTTGAGAGTGCAGATCTACGAGCAATTCTTGAAGACAACTCCAGCGAAAAAACAAAGATTGATGGCTGCCTATGATCTGAAGGAGGAAAAAATGATCTTCACTCATTTGAAGCCTAAAGTCCCACATCCCAAGACCTTTGCAGATTACAATAGAACAAACTTGGAGGTCTTTTCTAAAGACATACACCCCATGGATTAGATTGAGCTGCACAAACAAACTAAGTAAATGGTGTATGCAACACTTGCAGACAGAGCCATGCTGGACCATTAGCTAAAAGAAGCCCTAAAGAACACAAACACACAGCTTGATTTGGAAAGGTTGTCTTCCTCTGCAAAGGACAACAGAATAAAGACTCTGGAGGACATCGAAATTGATTTGGGAAATGACCCAAAGGATCCAAAGGGTGTTAGAGCCCTCATGAAGAAGAAAGAGGATGACATTGCTGCACTAAGAAGGCAGGCAAAATTGCCTCCTACCATTCACCCTCAAACAGCAGAACTTGCACAAGAAAAGCAAGTAGATGATGCTATGGAGCTGCTTCTGGTAATGAATCAAAGAATATTACAAATGGAAGCAGAATTAGAGAAAGCACTGCAGGACAAGCAAGGGGAGTCAGCGTCCCAGCCCCCTCAAACATCAACAACTCTTGGACCTGCCCCTCCCACACAAGCAACAACAACCCCTCCTGCTATTCCAGCACCTACCACAGCTACATCAACAACAGGAGCAACAACAGAAGCAATAGCAGCAACACAATCCAGCATGAGCATGGAGGACTTGATGAAAGCTGTTAAAGAGCTTGAGATTCAGGTAACTGAAATAAATGATGCCAAGGATAGACTGGCCAAGCTGGAGACCAGTTATGATAAATCAAAGATGACAGTAGTAGAGAAACAAAGAGAAATAAAGGCCTTAGAGGCCAAAGTAAAAACTCTGGAAAATGAATTGCTCCTAGGTAAAACCCCAACAGAAATAAGGAAGATAATTTGGGCCAAAATTGACCAATCAATACAGGGCCAATGGAGGTCAATTCAGGCAATTTATGAGCAGGTTGAGCTGATAGGCATGGCTCATGTGGAAATACAAAGAGCCAGGACAGCATTGGGAATAATGCCTGAGCAGGCCACCAAAATGATACATTTCCTCAATAACCGCACTAGGGAGGAACTGACAGCTTTGGAAATAAACAGCAGAACAAACACCATCCTCACAGCTAAAAAGGTATTGACCTTGAGGAACTTCACTCAAACTCTGGAGAGAAAATGTCAGGAAATGAAAGCAGAGATTGATGAATTCAAGGCAAAGATGACCATATTATAGGATAAAGGACTGCCAAGCCTAGTGAGTGGCACAGGACAGCTGCTGTCATATAATCAGTATATGACAAGGATCAACAATTATGTTGAAAATCAGATAACAACATCTAGCAGCTCCATAAAAAAAGTAGGGCCTCCCTCTGGGTAGTCTCTGTATGACAAGTTGGAAAATCTGTTCTTTATTGAACATGAGATAAAGCATCTATTTGAGGTGCCTCCAAACTTCTATAGATATACAGAGGTAGATGAAACACTGGTGAAAATAAGGAGGCATCAGCTACCTCCAGCTGATTGGTGGCAGGCAATGCTAGAAATTCTTCCCAGATAATGCCACTATTTCCTTTTTGAGAAAAATCAAGTTTTCAGTCACGGTACAGGTCAGCAGACAGATCAGCACACAGGTATCACAGAGAGCATCCGTACAAGTGACTCACCAACGCACTCAGACAGCAGGCTCAATTAACGCAGAGTTAAAGGCACAACTACAGCCCACTTTCCTGAGCCATAAAGTCAAAAGCTGTCTGACAGAAAGATAGCTGCCATCTCAACATTAAATGCTGTAGTTATGTTTTTCATTTACTTTTTGTAAGAGAGTTGGTGGTGCAATTTTTTGCACAATAACTCTCTATTGAGATATTTTGTACCCTATTTTGTATATATATCCCCTCAGATAGCGTATTGAGGGTCGGTTGTAGTGAAATTCTTTCTCAAGATCTCTATTGTATATTTGAGACATTTTGATAATACAAATTGCTAGTGGAGATTTCTGGTTCCTATGCTGTCTGGAGATGGAAATGAATAGCTCTGTTTTGTTGCAGAATTCCTGTGTCATTTGCTGGAGAAATAAGTTTCTCTGAACTGTGTATGTGTTTTCTGTGTTTTCCATAATTCTTATGTTTTTCATAATCCTAGTAAATAGAGAAAAAGAATAGCCTAGGATTTGTTTCGAACACCCTATGCTCAATCTCTATTTCTAAATATGTTTTCTTCTGAATTAGCCATAGATATGAATTCTTGATTGCTCATGTCTAAACTAATTCTGTCATGGTGAATATTGTTTAAGAATTCTTAACTGCTCTTAAGCAATACTTTCATTTTTCTGTATTAGCATAGTGAAAGATTCTTAACTGCCTTTCACTCACTAATACTATAATTTCATCAAAAAATCTGGTAAATTGCTTCACATATGCCTATCTGGCTCTGCAGCAAAACTCTGCCTTCATAAATCTACTTCAGCAGCACAAATACCTCAACTCCATTGCCCAATGGACCAAACTGTTCTATGATCTATATTTCAGTTCTGTCTGGATTCACCAACCCACCAAACTCAAACAAAACAACACACCATAACTAGTCTAAAAACATTCATCAACAAAGCTAAATCATAAAGAGAGAGCCCTCTCTAGTTGCAGGTAGGCTAGGACCTGTAGCTAAAAGATTGGTCAGTGGTTACCTCGGCCATATTCCCTTTAGGAAGCAGGGAACAACCTGAGTGTTAACACACATAATGATTGTTAAATTGAATAAAACACACATTGAACAAATGAGTACCAAAGCCACCAAAATAGTTCATTTTTTCCAGTACATATGAACACAACATATACCGTAAACATCCCATGAATATTCCTAAAAAATTTGTGATACTTGCATGAAAATGTGTTGTCTCATTGAGTTTAAATTAGGTGAAAGATACAAGTACATAGTTACAATGATAAGGCACTAGTTCTAGTAATGGAAAATCAAGTCACTTCTGAATAGTTATTCTCTCCTATGCCAAGTAAGAGAAGCCAAGACTATCTCTCCAAAGCTTAAGCCTCCAAAAATCCCTTTGCTTGAGTTATGTGGTTGATTTTATAACAAGAGGAATGACCTTTCATCTTCCCTTAAGTCTTGGTTTTCACTCATGACCCTTGGACTTCTACTATGTCTTTTGGACATCTCTATCTAACTTTTGGACTTATATACAACTCTTTTGTCCATATATGACTATGTGATTATTTAAATTCAACATATGGCTCTTGGACTTCCACACATTACATTTTTTCCTTTTCCTTGAAAATACATCATTTTATTCTACATGATGATGTGGCATAACTCATGGACAGACATTGACCATTATGTTGGTGCTTGTACAAGTTACAACTTGAGAATGATGACATGAACTTCATGATGATCTAGTAATACCAAGCTGTCTTCCTTGCTACTTCATCCTACATTCTTGATGGTAGATATTATCTATACTTAATCTTCATGAAAGCTCCACTTTTTTGCTTATCTTCACCCTCCAAAGTGTCTTGGATGAAATTTGGAATCCTTTGAGTCATCATGCAATGTCTTCTTTATTTTTGGTCCATGATTTACTTCATGTCTCCGTGATAACTCTCTTTTGTTCTTCTTCTCCTCAAGTGTTCATTCATGCTTTCTCCTAGCCATCTGCTTTGAGCATCAACTTGTCATGCTAAGTGTTAGGTTCCTATACCAATAGGTTTCATCTTTCATGATTGACAGTGGAAGGGCTAAATATATTCATCATTACAGGCTGCAAAGGTTCCATATTTGGTGTACATACTAGGAAAATTAAAAAATGAAAAGAGGGTATGCCTTAAAAGAATAATCAAAAGGAAATAAAATCGAATGGTCAAAAGAAAAGTGAAAATGAACCCCAAACTAAAGACCAGGAAAGTGGCCAGTCAAAATGCCACTACTATCTTTTGGCAGTGTCCCACTCTACAAATACTGCTGCTAATCATACTGGATGGATGGCCCAACAGTCTAATCTGAACCATGCCATGTTTAAATTGCTTGTTGCAGAATAGAGAATGTTTCCTATCCAAACAACTCAAGCTTGGTAGATGACTAGCTAGGTAGAGAAATGGAGGAGCCCAACTGCTTAATCTGGGTCCTTGGAAGAAATAAGGATAGATTTATATAGGAGGACAGTCAAAAGAAAAACAGAACAGTCAGGGTCTGCTAATTCAAGTGCACCCACTTCAAGTGAAGAAAAAATGTTAGGATTACTAGGTTGGGTAAGTAGTGCAAGTTTGCAGAAATGAAGAGCCATCACCAATTGGCTGATCAAGTACAAAGACTCATTCCATTCAGGGTATTGGCATCATAGCAGAGGTTTGAGGACATAACATTGGAAGCATGTCTAATTTTCCCCTTTTTCCCCAAAACATCATTTACTAACATCCCCAAGGACCTTGAGATCTGCTCAAAAGTCCAGTTCCACTTCAGTTCATGACAAGCTACTAGGTCAAACCATGAAGTTTAATCAAGAGAAAGAAGCCACATTTTTTGTGTAAAAATATTTACTCTCATTTCATTTATCTTCCATTCCTAAGTTTTACTTCTTAAAACTTAAATCTTTGCCCCTACACTCACCTCACAATGTCATATTAACAACTGATGTACTATTTTAGCTCCCTGAGCATCCCCCTTCCCTAATTCTATAATGATCTATGTAAAATACCCTTCCCCCTAGCACTATAGATATACAGCCCTCCTTTGGGAAATATTAACCCATCAGGGGTTAATATTAACCCCCTATAACCCTAAACTATGGGTTTTGTTAAAACACTATGGCTAAAAATCAAAAAAATCAAATCCCCGCCCTCATTAACCCTTCCAACCCCTTTTCCGCTATTAAATTTGTGTTTGTAATGTTTTTAAATTAAAAGCATTTTTAGACTTACCCGAAACCTAAGGTTAAACCCCCCCCCCCGTGCCTGATTTATTTAAAACGATTAATTTAATAGGCGGGTCCCCCTGTTTTAACGCGCCGTCATGTCGTTTCCCCCGCCAGCCGTCCAATCGTGGGCGATGCGATCCAACGATGGGAGGTCAATCTTGCCCGAGAAGTGCTCGACCTTTTGCGTCCGGGGATTGGCGGTTTACCGTGTAGCCTCACCACGCGTCGGCTCCGCAATGTTCGGGCCCCACCCCCCCCCCCCCCCCCTTTTACCACTTACCGCCTATGCTCGGAAAACCGCTTCCACCCAGCCCCCCTCGCTATGTCACACCCGTCAGCTGAACGTCGCCTCACCTTGCCGCCAAACCGTGCTCACGTCGTTTCTCCACTCGCCTGCCCTGTGCGGACCCCCCCCCCCCCCCCTTATACCACTTACCGCCTATGGGGCCTCCGGGGAAACCGCTTACCACCCATCCCCCCTCGCTGATGTCACACCCTGGTCAGCATGATGTCGCCTCACCTTTTCGCCACCGTGCCTCCACGTCACCTCCATGTCGTCTCTCCACCTGCCTGCCCTGCCACTGTGTCACCGCCACCTGGCCACCCACGTCAGCTGCCACGTCACCTTGTCGTACGCAGACCCACCGATGACGTCATGCTGACATCATCACCAAAAAGGCACCAAAGGGCCAAAAGTGCATAAAAAGTCAGGAAATGACCGTTGTTTGTCATTTTCTTTCGTCATTTCCGGAGCACTCGGCATGCAAAAGACGTCGTTTTCTGCCGAAATCGAGAATTCATCCAACAAGGTTGCTGCCACCCTCAAAGTCAACCCAAATACCTGCAATTGATCCAGCTTGACGCCTCCCGCACCGAGAAATCCTGGTATTTGCTGCAGGTGACCTATTTTACCCGCATTTCTCCTATTTTTCTCCTAAATTCCTATAAAGAAACTCTGCAAAAAGCTCCTCATAGATAAATTGTCCACTAAAACCACCCAAAGACCTGGTAAAATCCCTGCACCACAAGGCTCTGCAAGAAACCCGTGCCCTTCTGCGAAATTCACCATAAAAACTAATTGGAGAAGACAAGCTACCGGCTAAAAGCCTATAAAACTGCACACTCATCCCTGTTTTCAAAAAGTTCCCCTCGAGAAATCAGCTAATTTGCTCAAACACACTCTGGTTTCTTCCAACAGAGTGCCCCACAGTTCATCAAACCTATAAGAGTTTCCTCATACTCTCAGGGCTGCTCACTGTCAAACACAATTTAGTGGGCATTCCTCAGCCTTTGCACCAATCCTAAACTCCAGTAAATACCCAGTTAAAATCAAGCATGGCCACTCCATCTGCACTGGATGTAGCTCCTGTTAATCCACCCAACAAGGAGCTTGAAGCTATGCCACTTGTAGATAGTGATTTCCTCATTGCAGATTTTGTGGTAGAGAGGAACCACTTACAGACCTTCTGCCAGCCGAGGAACAGTCACTTGGACAACAGTGACATGTATGGCATCTGGGAGTCTAATCTGCCTACCTACTTCTTGCCATCTATAAATGTCTTTCATGAAGTCATTCACCTCTGTGCAGAAAACTATGACCAGAAGCTCAGAGCTGTAAAGTCTCCATCTGGGAGCATCCTCTTCTACATAACACCAGACTCCATAAACTAGATGCTGAATTACAAGCAAACCCAGCTGCTGTACCCTTTTTCTATAAAATATTTGCTGGATGAGGGCTCCAGGCTCTCTAGCATAGACATTTTTGCAGTGGCCAAAACTTTCATGAAGGCAGACTGCCAACCTTCTGGGCCACCTCCTTTTTCATATACAAATTTCAATGAGGTAGGCAAGCTGCTGGTGGACATGTTAACCTCTGTGCTGGGGTTCTCCACAAATGAGCATGTTGATGAAACTGTGCTGGTCATGTTATCTGCATATAGCCTTGGGAAGCCTCCTGCTGTTAAATACAGTTATGCCAAGTTTATTGCCAACAAGATACATGATCAACTGCTGAGGATGGACAGTGAGGCAATATTTAAATATTCATCATACATCTACCACCTTTTCTTGTACTATCAAACAGATTGCTTCCAGTGCCCCATCAAGAAGCTGGATTCACAGGGTGAGAGGAGATCTGTCATCTTCTGGTCTTCAGTTTTTCATCAAGTCCAGAGCTCTACCTACTCCTACTGTGAATTTATTGACCAATTTGTCTATCCAGTTACATGCCTCTTGAAGAGGTCTCCTCCTGCCGGATTGTCCAAAGGTATGCAGAAAATCTTACAGCTGTCCAGAAACTACAAAATAGGTGATTGGTATTTATACCAAAATCACACAGTTATCAGAATCTATGGTTGTGAGCTCTGTCCCTACAGGCTCCCAAGGTATGTTCCTATGAGGTTGTTTGCCTTGGAATACTATAGGCAACTTATCAATTCTGACCTCACACACTTCCATAGTGCCAAGAACAAAGCCAATCTAAAATTCAGAGACCACCTAGGCCCATTCATCATGAATAAGAAAGATGGTTGGCAAGAAGCTGATCAAATATTGGGGCAACAAATCAAACTCAAAAGAAGCTTCTGGTGGGTCCCTTATGACCCTGAAGGATTTATCAGTGCTAGGAGAGTCAGGTATAGGCTGCTAGCCTATAAACATTTCCCATATCCTCAAATAGAACACTTTGCCAACCAAGATGTATGGGTGCCTGAATCAATAGTAGAAGAATTTACTCAGAAAGAGAAAATGGAGCAGACTGTGAAAGATTTAGAGAAAACCCTTGACTTGGATTCTTGTCAGCAGGTCATATTCAAACAACCAGTCCAAGTAGGAGAAGGCACATCCACTGCTCCAGCTGCACAGACTACCCAGCAAGCATCTAAAACCACCACTACAGTAAAAGGCAAAGAAATAATGGATGAACAACAAGAGACAGAGGCAGGGCAGCCCGGCACCTCAAAGGATCAAACTCAAGGGCAAGCCCCTTTACAGCAAACAGAACCACCCCAAATCCCAGTTTTGCAAACACCTCTCAATGAAGAGAGAGGAAAAAAGTGAGATAGAGAGGAGGTCACACCTCCAAGTGGGTCAACACAACAACCAGAGGCCAAGAGGCCAAGAATTGACCCTGAAACATAGGAAGAAGACATCAGTGAGGAAAGGGAAGAAAGCTAAGATAGAGAAAGACAATCCAGCCAACAGACTGCCACTAGCTCATTTCAGCTGGAACAGGCCATGCAGCAAGGCACAAAGGTATCCTCCTCAAGGCAGCAAGGAAAGAAACCAGCTGGTATCAAAGGGGGTTTCATGGAGATGAAAGCACAAAATGAATTGTTGAGAGTACAACTCTATGATCAATTCTTGAAGGAAACCCCCTCCAAGAAACAGAGATTGATGGCACCATACGACATCAAGGAGGACAAAATGATTTTTACTCATTTAAAGCCTAAAGTGCCACATCCCAAAACCTCTGCAGATTACCTAAGAACAAACTTGGAGGTCTTTTCTAAAGACATACATCCAATGGATCAGATAGAGCTGCACAAGCAAACAGGGGAAATGGTGTATGCCACACTTGTAGACAAGGCCATGCTAGCCCATAAGTTGAAAGAATCACTGAAAAATACTAATACACAGTTGGATTTGGAAAGGATGTCTTCCTAGGCCAAGGACAACAGAATAAAAACATTGGAAGACATTATCATTGATCTAGGGCATGATCCAAAAGATCCAAAGGGTGTTAGGGCCCTTATGAAAAAGAAGGAGGATGATATTGCTGCACTCAGAAAGCAGGGAAAATTGCCTCCAACCATTCACCCTGACACTGCAGAACTAGCACAAGAAAAACAGCTTGATGACACCATGGACTTACTCATGAAGATGAATCAAAGGATACTAGAGATGGAAGGAGAATTGGAGAAAGCATGGAAAGGAAGACAGGGAGAATCAACCTCCCAGCCTCCTCAAAATTCTACAACTCTTGGCCCTGCCCCTCCTTCACAAGCAGTAGCAGCCCCTCCTGCCATTCCACCACCAACCACAGCCACATCAGAAATAGAGGCAACAGTAGCAGCAGAATCCAGCATGAGTATGG
>APFE030019257.1:293333-319208 GCA_000404065.3 Pinus taeda
TATGCCACAATCTCAGTCTTTGGCCAACCAAAGAGACTGTACCGAGAAACACTGATGAAATATGTGGTCAGCAGTCAGGAGAAGCCCCAAAACTTCCCAATCTACTCCATTCATTTAGACATGGACTCATTCATACTGTACAATGCTGATATGTGTCCCAAAACTGAGGTCAAGCTCCTAAAAACAATAGAAACCAGGCATATGAATGAACAATCCACAACTCCAGATCAAAAGATCACTGATGTGATAAACCAACACAGTCTGCTGATAGATCACAAGAATCACCAAAACTAGACTAGCCCACTGAACATGTTTGTAAATCCATTGAAAGAAACAATGATCAAGAGATCTTATGGTGTTTAGAATTTGATGGGTCAGTAAATAATCTAGGAGCAGGAGCAGGGGTCTGGATACACAATACTCAAAATGACCATGCTCTAGGTCATGCATATAGGCTTAACTTTAGATGTACAAATAACATGGCTGAGTATGAAGCCCTTTTACTAGGTCTCAAACTGATTAAGAGTCTAGGAGTGACCAAAGTTTCCATATTGGGTGATTCAGACCTAATCATACAACAGATAAAGGGAACTTTTGTCACAAATGATCCCAGGTTAAGGTCTTATAGGATAGCAGTGATAGACTTGCTCAACAACTTCTTGGAATATCAGCTCACCAAAATACCTAGGAGCCACAACTTGCATGCTCATAGTTTGGCAACTTTTGCAAGCACCTGTAAACTTCCTTTTGGGCCTAACCACCAGTTCACTGGTGAGATTAAACACAGGCCATCTGTCCCAGACAACATAGATAATTGGCAAGTATTTGAGAATGATACTCAGATAAACAATTTTTTGACCATGAAGGAGGAATTCTCAAAATTAAACATTGACACAAGCATTAGGGATGATCAACACCAAATTGATGAATTGAACACAAGTATATCAGCTAAAACAACAGATTTGATATTACATCCTACAACCTTTGACTCTGCCAATTTATAGAAGCTAAAACTAGCAGATCTTGATGAAATTATTGAAGAAGAAACTGAAGTAATTCAACTAAAGGATAATTTCTTGCCCACAGGTCTTACTCCTTTAGAAGACATTTTTGATTCCAATGATCTCCCTAAGAAACCAAAGATGCAACCCATCAATGCAAAAAAAGAGGAGTGCAATATTGGGATCACTGAAAATCCCAAAATGGTCAAGCTTTCTAGAACCTTACCTCTTGATAAGAAATCAGAATATATTAAACTGTTCAAAGAGTTTCAAGATGTGTTTGCCTGGAGTTATGAGGACCTTAAATCCTATGATACTACAATTATCTAGCACAATACCCCTGAAAGAAAACCATAAACCCTTTAAACAGAAACTGAGAAGAGTGAATCCAGTCCTTCTTCCCTAATTGAAAAGGAAGTAAAACGAATGTATGAAGCTGGAATCATTGCACCTATAAGATTTTCTGAATGGATTTCTAACCTTGTATCTACAAGAAAGAAAACTGGGGAGATAAGACTTTGTGTTGATTTGAGAAATTTAAACAAAGTCTCTCTCAAAGACCACTACCCCTTGCCAAAAATGGATCACATCTTACAAAGGGTAGTGGGAGCTTCAAGGATATCACTACTGGATGGCTTCTCAGGATTCAATCAAATTTTAGTTCACCCAGATGATCAAGATAAAACAACTTTCACCACACCTTGGGGAACTTTCAAATATGTAAAAATGCCTTTTGGACTCAAAAATGCTGGAGCTACATTTCAAAGGGAAATGGACATAGCCTTTGCTAAGGAAATCCATGACTTCTTAGTCATATACCTTGATGATCTAACAGCCTTCTCAAAATCAGACCAAGAACATTTAAAACACCTCAGACAAGTGTTCTTAATTTGCAGAAAGTATGGCATTTATTTGAACCCAAAGAAATCACTATTTGGCCTGGAAGAAGGCAAACTCCTAGGTCATATAATTTCAAAGGATGGCATAAGAGTTGACCCTGATAGGCTTCAGGCTATACTTCAGGTCCCTCATCCCAGAAACATCAAAGAATTACAAGCCTTTTTAGGAAATATTAATTTCCTAAGAAGATTTATTCCTAACTTGGCTGAGCTAATAAGATTGTTGAACAATATGCTCAAGAAAGATGCCAAGGTCAAATGGACAGTTGAAGCCAAACAGGCTTTTGAAGAAATCAAGATAGCTTTAACAAAGACACCTGTCCTCACAAGCCCCAGATTTGATAGGGATTTTATAATCTTCTCCTTTCCCTTTGAACATACAATTGCTGCTGTCTTACTGCAAAAGGATGACTTAGGATGTGAAAAACCTATTGCCTTTTTCAGTAGGGCCCTTAGGGATGCCCCACTCAAGTACAAGATAATGGAAAAGCAAGCATATGCCCTTGTAAAATCCATAAAGGATTTCAGAGTTTATATCCTGTACTCTCACATAGTTGCATATCTGCCCAATGCAGTAGTCAAAGACATTTTAACTCAAGAGGGAATGGAAGGAAAAAGGGGCAAATGGATTGCCAACATTCTGGAATATGATATAGAAATCAAACTAACAAAACTTATAAAAGGACAAGGGTTAGCTAAACTAATGACTGAAACTAATTTCCAAGCCCTTGACATCAATGAACTAGATAACAGACAGGAGATGGCGACTCCACAGATCAATCAAGCCTTTTTACAATCACCTTGGTATGCTGACATATGTTTTGTATTATTAAACCTGCAAGCTCCTCCAGGGTTATCCAGAACCAAAAAGAGATTTCTAAAATTTAAAGCTTCAAAATTTTGTATAATAGACAATGTTTTATTTTGGAAAAATCATGAAGGTGTCCTGCTTAACTGCCTAACCTCAGATGAAGCTGATAAGGTCCTTAGAGAATTTCATGTAGGAGATTATGGAGGGCACTTATATTGGAAATCCACAGCTGATAAGATCCTGAGGGCTGGATTTTATTGGCCCTTCCTGTTTACTGATTCAAAAAAGTTTGTAATGTCATGCCATAAATGTCAGATCTTTGAAGGGAAGAAAAAGTTGCTTCCCTTACCCCTCAAGCCCATTTCAACTGAAAAACCATTTCAACAATGGGGCTTAGACTTCACTGGGGAAATTCACCCTTCATCCTCAGGCCAGCATAGATGGATCCTGACAGCTACTGATTACTTCACCAAATGGATAGAGTCCATACCTTGTAGACAAGCAAATGACTCAATTATCATACAATTCCTAGAAACCAATATCTTGTCTAGATTTGGCTGCCCAGAGAAAATCATAACAGATAATGCAGCTGCCTTTAAATCCAAGAGAATGATCAGCTTCTGCCACAAATATCATATCACCCTAGGTCATTGAATAGCCTATTACCCTCAAGGCAATGGCCTAGCTGAGTCCTCTAATAAAAGCCTCATCAACATCATTAGAAAAGTCTTGGAGGAGAACAAAAAGAATTGGCATAAGAAGCTGGTAAATGCACTATGGGCAGATAGGTTGACCACCAAAAGATCTATTGGTACTAGCCCATATGAGTTGGTGTATGGCTTGGAATTTGTGTTCCCATCATCTCTTAGGATCCCTATGATCAAATTGCTGCAGGAAATACAGGCTGAACCCAATGATATCTAGAGGAGGATCAATCAAATAATTCACTTACAGCAAACAAGGGAAGAAGTGTATAAGAGAACTCAGGTTCTACAAGAGAAGCTAAAAATGGTGTTTTACAAAAGAACAAAAGTTGAAGACTTTTTTATAGGGAACAAAGTATTGAAACGGGACTCTAGGAGGGAAGACAAACGAAAGCATGGCAAATTTGACTTTCTGTGGAAAGGACCATTTGTAATTCAAGCTATGAAAGGCAATAACACCTTTTTTCTAAAGAGTCTGGATGAATCAAATAATGATGAGGGCCCAGTGAATGGGAGAATGCTCAAGCACTATTATGACCCATGAGCATAGCACAGTTGCATAATGTACTTAAATGTCTATATTTTCAGCATTTTTCTTTTTACAGCAGATAGATAAAAGAACAACTACAACAGATTTTGAAGAATGATCAGCAAAACCATATCAAAAACGACATAGATGCTTGAAAAGCTCCATAAACAAATTTGAGGAAGGTCTACAAAACAAAGAACCAATGATAAGCAGTGATACAGGTCAGTAAGACACAAAGTGGTAATTCTTGTACAAATGAGGTCATGAGGCACTGCATATCAGCTCATTATATTCAGATCAAAGGTGTCAATACTAGAGAGGATTCACTGCAGTAAGAGAAGGAAAATAAGGCCATCTGACTTGTTGTTCTTGGCTTTCCTCCGGGAAAAGCCATCCCCAAGTGGAGCCACTATTAGGTTCCTATACCAATAGGTTTCATCTTTCATGATTGACAGTGGAAGGGCTAAATATGTTCATCATTGTAGGCTGCAAAGTTTCCATATTTGGTGTACATACTAGGAAAATTAAAAAATGAAGAGAGGGTAGGCCTTAAAAGAATAATCAAAAGGCAAGAAAATCGAATGGTCAAAAGGAAAGTGAAAATAAACCCCAAACTAAAGACCAGGAAAGTGGCCAGTCAAAATGCCACTACTATCTTTTGGCAGTGTCCCACTCTACAAATACTGTTGCTAATCATACTGGATGGATGGCCCAACAGTCTAATCTGGACCATGCCATGTTTAAATTTCTTGTTGCAGAATAGAGAATGTTTCCTCTCCAAACAGCTCAAGCTTGGCAGATGACTAGCTAGGTAGAGAAATGGAGGAGCCCAACTGCTTAATCTGGGTCCTTGGAAGAAATGAGGGTAGATTTAGATAGGAGGACAATAAAAAGAAAAAGAGAACAATCAGGGTCTACTAATTCAAGTGCACCCACATCAAGTGAAGAAAAAATGTTAGGATTACTAGGTTGGGTAAGTAGTGCAAGGTTGCAGAAATGAAGGGCCATCACCAATTGGCTGATCAAGTACAAAGACTCATTCCATTCAGGGTTTGAGGACATAACATTGGAAGCATGTCTAATTTTCCCCCTTTTCCCCCAAAACATCATTTACTAACATCCCCAAGGACCTTGAGATCTGCTCAAAAGTCGAGTTCCACTTCAGTTCATGACAAGCTACTAGGTCAAACCATGAAGTTTAGTTAAGAGAAAGAAGCCACATTTTTTGTGTAAAAATCTTTACTCTCATTTCATTTATCTTCCATTCCTAAGTTTTACTTCTTAAAACTTAAATCTTTGCCCCTACACTCACCTCACAATGTCATATTAACAACTGATGTACTATTTTAGCTCCCTGAGCATCCCCCTTCCCTAATTCCATAAAGATCTATGTAAAAATCCCAAAAATCTATGTAAAATACCCTTCCCCCTAGCACTATAGATATACAGCCCTCCCTTGGGAAATATTAACCCATCAGGGGTTAATATTAACCCATCAGGGGTTAATATTAACCCCCTATAACCCTAAACTATGGGTTTTGTTAAAAAAATATGGCTAAAAATAAAAAAAATCAAATCCCCGCCCTCATTAACCCTTCCAACCCCTTTTCCGCTCTTAAATTTGTGTTTGTAATGTTTTTAAATTAAAAACATTATTAGACTTACCTGAAACCTAAGGTTAAAACCCACCCCCACACTTGATTTATTTAAAACGATTAATTTAATAGGCGGGTCCCAATGTTTTAACGCGCCGTCATGTCGTTTCCCCCGCCAGCCGGCTGATCGTGGGCGATGCGATCCAACGATGGGCGGTCAATCTTGCCTGAGAAGTGCTCGACCTTTTGCATCTGGGGGATTGGCGGTTTTACCGCCGTACCCCCGCCATGCGTCGGCCTCCCACAATGTTCGGAGCCCCCCCCCCCCCCCCCCCCTATACCGCTTACCGCCTATGGGGCCTCCGGGGAAACCGCTTAACACCCATCCCCCCTCGCTGATGTCACACCCCCGTCAGCGTGACATCACCTCACCTTTTCGCCACCGCGCCTTCACGTCACCTCCACGTCGTCTGTCCACTCGCCTGCCCTGCCATCGTGTCACCGCCACCTGGCCACCCACGTCAACTACCACGTCACCCTACCGTACCCGGGCCCACCGATGACGTCATGCTGACGTCATCACCAAAAAGGTGCCAAAGGGCCAAAAGTGCATAAAAAGTTGGGAAATGACCGTTGTTTGTCATTTTCATTCGTTGTTTCTGGAGCACTCGGCATGCAAAAGACGTCGTTTTCTGCTGAAATCGAGAATTCATCCACCAAGGTTGCTGCCGCCCTCAAAGTCGACCCAAATACTTGCAATTGATCCAGCTTGACACCTCCCGCACCAAGAAATCTAGGTATTTCCCGCAGGCGACCTATTTTACCCGCATTTCTCCTATTTTTCTCCTAAATTCCTGTAAAGAAACTCTGCAAAAAGCTCCTCACAGATAAATTGTCCACTAAACCACCCAAAGACCTGGTAAAATACCTGCACCACAAGGCTCTGCAAGAAACCCGTGCCCTTCTGTGAAATTCACCATAAAAACTAATTGGAGAAGACAAGCTACCGGCTAAAAGCCTATAAAACTGCACACTCATCCCTGTTTTCAAAAAGTTCCCCTTGAGAAACCAGCTAATTAGCTCAAACACACTCTGGTTTCTTCCAACAGAGTGCCCCACAGTTCATCAAACCTGTAAGAGTTTCCTCATACTCTCAGGGCTGCTCACTGTCAAACACAATTTAGTGGGCATTCCTCAGCCTTTGCACCAATCCTAAACTCCAGTAAATACCCAGTTAAAATCAAGCATGGCCACTCCATCTGCACTGGATGTAGCTCTTGTTAATCCACCCAATAAGGAGCTTAAAGCTATGCCACTTGTAGACAGTGATTTCCTCATTGGAGATTTTGTGGTAGAGAGGAACCACTTGCAGACCTTCTGCCAGCTAAGGAACAGTCACTTGGACAACAGTGACATGTATGGAATCTAGGAGTCTAATCTGCCTACCTACTTCTTGCCATATGTAAATGTCTTTCCTGAAGTCATTCACCTCTGTGCAGAAAACTATGACCGGAAGCTCAGAGCTGTAAAGTCTCCATCTAGGAGTATCCTCTTCTACATAACACCAGACTCCATAAACCAGATGTTGAATTACAAGCAAACCCAGCTGTTGTACCCTTTTTCTATAAAGTATTTGCTGGATGAGGGCTCCAGGCTCTCTAGCATAGACATTGCTGCAGTGGCCAAAACTTTCATGAAGGCAGTCTACCAACCTTCTGGGCCACCTCCTTTTTCATATACAAATTTCAATGAGGTAGGCAAGCTGCAGGTGGACATGTTAACCTCTGTGCTGGGGTTCTCCACAAATGAGCATGTTGATGAAACTGTGCTGGTCATGCTATCTGCATATAGCCTTGGGAAGCCTCCTACTGTTAAATACAATTATGCCAAGTTTATTTCCAACAAGATACATGACCAACTGCTGAGGATGGACAGGGAGGAAATATTTAAATATTCATCATACATCTACCACCTCTTCTTGTACTATCAAACAGATTGCTTCCAGTGCCCCATCAAGAAGCTGGATTCACAGGGTGAGAGGAGATCTGTCATCTTCTGGTCTTCAATTTTTCATCAAGTCCAGAGCTCTCCCTACTCCTACTGTGAATTTATTGACCAATTTTTCTATCCAGTTACATGCCTCTTGAAGAGGTCTCCTCTCGTCGGATTGTCCAAAGGTATGCAGAAAATCTTACAGCTGTCTAGGAACTAAAAAATAGGTGATTGGTATTTATACCAAAATCACACTGTTATCAGAATCTATGGTTGTGAGCTCTGTTCCTACAAGCTCCCAAGGTATGTGCTTATGAGGTTGTTTGCCTTGGAATACTATAGGAAACTCATCAATTCTGACCTCACACACTTCCATAGTGCCAAGAAGAAAGCCAATCTAAAATTCAGAGACCACCTAGGCCCATTCATCATGAATAAGAAAGATGGTTGGCAAGAAGCTGATCAAATATTGGGGCAACAGCTCAAACTCAAAAGAAGCTTCTGGTGGGTCCCTTATGACCCTGAAGGCTTTATCAGTGCTAGGAGAGTCAAGTATAGGCTGCTAGCCTATAAACATTGCCCATATCCACAAATAGAACACTTTTCCAACCAAGATGAATGGGTGCCTGAATCAATAGTAGAAGAATTTACTCAGGAAGAGAAAATGGAGCAGACTGTGAAAGATTTAGAGAAAACTCTTGACTTGGATTCTTGTCAGCAGGTCATATTCAAGCAACCAGTCCAAGTAGGAGAAGGCACATCCACTGCTCCAGCTGCACAGACTACCCAGCAAGCATCTACAACCACCACTACAACAAAAGGCAAAGAAATAATGGATGAACAGCAAGAGACAGAGGCAGGGCAGCCCAGCACCTCAAAGGATCAAACTCAAGGGCAAGCCCCTTTACAGCAAACTGGACCACCCCAAATCCCAGTTTTGCAAACACCTCTCAATGAAGAGAGAGGAAAAAAGCGAGATAGAGAGGAGGTCACACCTCCAAGTGGGTCAACACAGCAACCAGAGGCCAAGAGGCCAAGAATTGACCCTGAAACAGAGGAAGAAGACATCAGTGAGGAAAGGGCAGAAAGCCAAGACAGAGAAATACAATCCAGCCAGTAGACTTCCACTAGCTCATTTCAGCTGGAACAGGCCATGCAGCAAGGCACAGAGGTATCCTCCTCAAGGCAGCAAGGCAAGCAACCAGCTGGTATCAAAGGGGATTTGATGGAAATCAAAGAACATAATGAATTTTTGAGAGTACAACTCTATGATCAAGTCTTAAAGGCAACCCCCTCCAAAAAATAGAGATTGATGGCAGCATACGACATCAAGGAGGACAAAATGATTTTTACTCATTTAAAGCCTAAAGTCCCACATCCCAAAACCTCTACAGATTACCTAAGAAAAACCTTGGAGGTCTTTTCTAAAGACATACATCCAATGGATCAGATAGAGCTGCACAAGCAAACAGGGGAAATGGTGTATGCCACACTTGCAGACAAGTCCATGCTAGCCCATAAGTTGAAGGAATCGCTGAAAAATACCAATACACAGTTGGATTTGGAAAGGATGTCTTCCCAGGCCAAGGACAACAGAATAAAAACATTGGAAGACATTATCATTGATCTAGGGCATGATCCAAAAGATCCAAAGGGTATTAGGGCCCTTATGAAAAAGAAGGAGGATGATATTGTTGCACTTAGAAAGCAGGAAAAATTGCCTCCAACCATTCACCCTGACACTGCAGAACTAGCACAAGAAAAACAGCTTGATGACACCATGGACTTACTCATGAAGATGAATCAAAGGATATTAGAGATGGAAGGAGAATTGGAGAAAGCATGACAAGGAAGACAGGGAGAATCAACCTCCCAGCCCCCTCAAACTTCTACAACTCTTGGCCCTGCCCCTCCTTCATAAGCAGCAGCAGCCCCTCCTGCCATTCCAGCACCAACCACAACCACATCAACAACAGAGGCAACAGAAGAAACAACAGCAACAGAATCTAGCATGAGTATGGAGGAATTGATGAAAGCTGTCAAGGAGCTTGAAACTCAAGTAACAGAAATAAATGAAGCCAAGGATAGACTGGACAAGCTAGAGGCCAGCTATGACAAGTCTAAGATGACAGTGGCAGAAAAGTAGAGAGAGATAAAGGCCTTGGAGGCCAAAGTAAAAACTTTGGAAAAGGAATTGCTTCTAGGCAAGACTTTAGCAGAAATCAAGAAGATAATTTGGGCCAAAATTGGCCAATCAATCCATGACCAATGGAGGTCAATCCAGGCAATACATGAGAAAGTTGAATTGATAAGCATGGCTCATGTTGAAATACAAAGGGCCAGAACAGCACTAGGAATCATGCCTGAGCAGGCCAATAAGATGATACATTTCCTCAATAATCACACTAGGGAGGAATTGGCAGCACTAGAAATAAACAGCAAAACGGACACCATCCTGACAGCTAAGAAAGTGCTGACTTTGAGGAACTTTACTCAAACTCTAGAGAGAAAATGTCAGGAGATGAAGGTAGAAATTGATGAATTCAGGGCAAATATGACAGTGTTACAGGATAAAGGACTGCCAAGCCTAGTGACTGGCATAGGACAACTGCTGTCATATAATCAGTATATCACAAGGATCAACAATTATGTTGAGAATCAAATTACAGCATCCAGCAGCTCCACAGAAGAAGTAGGGCCTCCCTCTGGGTAGTCTCTGTATGACAAATTGGAAAATCTATTTTTTATTGAGCATGAGATAAAACATCTGTTTGAACCGCCTCCAAACTTCTACAGATATACAGAAGCAGATGAAACACTCATAAAAATAAGGAGACATCAGCTACCTCCAGCTGATTGGTGGCAGGAAATGCTGGAAATTCTGCCTAGGTGATGCCACTATATTATTCCTTTTTGTGAAAAATCAGATCTCAGTCATAGTACAGGTCAGCAGACAAATCAGCACACAGGTATCACAGGAAGCATCCGTACAGTGACTCACCAAAGCACTCAGACAGCAGGCTCAACTAACGTAGAATTAAAGGCACAGCTACAACCAACTTTCCTGAGCCAAAAATTCAAAAGTTGTCTGATAGAAAGATAGCTGCCATCTAAACATTAAATGCTGTAGTTATTTCTTTCATTTACTTTTTGTAAGAGAGTTGGTGGTGCAATTTATTGCACAATAACTCACTATTGAGATATTTTGTATCTCATTTTGTATATATATCCCCTCAAAGAACGTATTGAGGGTCGGTTGTAGTGAAACTCTTTCAGAAGAGCTCTATTGTATACTTGGGACATTTTTCTAATACAAATTGCTGGTGGAGTTCCTGGTTCCTATGCTGTCTGAAGGTGGAAATGAATGGCTCTGTTGTGTTACAGAATTCCTGTGTCATTTGCTGGAACAATAAGTTATTCTAAACTATGTATTTGTTTTTCTGTGTATGCCATAATTCATATATTTTCATAATGATAGTAAATAGAGAAAAAGAATAGCTTAGGATTTGTTTGAACACACCCTATGCTCAATATCTATTTCTAAATATGTTTTCTTCTGGATTAGCCATGGATATGAATTCTTAATTGCTCATGTCTAAACTAATTCTATCATTGTGAATATTGTTTAAGAATTCTTAACTGCCCTTAAGCAATAGTTTCTTTTTTCCTTTGTTAGCATAGTGAAAGATTCTCAATTGCCTTTCACTCACTAATTCCATAAGTTTATCACAAAATCTAAAAATTATTCCACATATGCCTATCTGGCTTTGCAGCAATACTCTATCTTCATATACATACTTCAGCAGCACACCACCTGGACTCCATTTCCAAATGGCCCAAACTATTTAGTAAATTATACCTCAACTCTGGTTTGAATTCACCAACCAACCAAACTCAAACAAAACAGTACACCATAACTAGCCTAAAATTATCCACCAAATAAAGCTAAATCATAAAGAGAGAGCCCTCTCTGGTTACAGGTAGGCTAGGACCTATAACTAAAAGATTGGTTAGTGGTTACCTCGGCCGTATTCCCTTTGGGAAGCAGGGAACAACCTGAGTGATAACACTAGGAAGGTACTCTTTCCAATGGAAATCATTGATGAAAAAGAGAAATTAGTATTAAAAACCTCTATTCGATCACTACCTAGATCATGGAATGATCAAGTTATGATAGGCCTGTGAGAGAGTTAAAATGAGGCTTGATTAGGAGGGCGCAATCAACATCAGTAGCTTGGGAAGGCTCCACTGTTCATTTTTACTATGCCATGCACTTTGAAGAGGATATCGCCTTGGTCCAACACAGTGGGGGAAGATGAAGCGACAAGGTGGGAAGGATTATTTCTTAAAGATATGACATGTGCCTATTGTCGCTATGATAGACACCCTAAAATAATTGGTCTAAACTGGAATTTTTTGTTGGGTGTGGAGCTTAATAATGTTATTGATTCAAAGGTATCAACCACATTGGATCCTAGTTCCAAAATGGGTTAGCAATGCCACCTGTATGATAAATGTCAGGGGGACAACAAATACTTTTAGAGTCCCCCCCGTCGGGGGCTCAGGGGCAGTGCCGCCGAAGCTACAAATAGATGAAATTTTACCTTGTAAAATATTGTAATTTTGTAGTCAATCTAGGTTGTTCATTAGGAAGATGAGCTGATGGTAGAAGTAATGTTAATTTAGGGGTTTTTTCCTTAGAAGAAACCCTCAGTTTATATGAGGGAATTGTGTTGTGACTACGTATGATTATTCTGAGTAAGAGAGAGAGAGGAGGTTGTGTGAGAGTGAAGAGGAAATTACAACAAATATGTTGTAGGTTGTATCTCTTCATTTGGTTGGATAATATAAAAGGAAGAATTGGTCATTTCTCCATGGATGTAGCCCAAATTGGGTGAACCATGTATATTAGTGTCACTCTTGCTTTATGCATTTATGTATTTGTGTTTCCACAATATTTTGTGTATTTCATTGCTCCATTAATTAATTTATAACCACCGGTATCATAGTTGAAGGTTTATTTGGATAATAAACTCATAGGAAAGAAGGGTTCTTGGTTTGAGTGGGAGCAATGGCAGAAGATGGTAGGTTTAGGGTTGAGAAATTTAACAGCTAAAGTTACTAGTTGTGGAAGATGCAGATGGAAGATTATCGGTATCAGAAATATTTGTACCTACCATTGAGCAGAAAATCAAAGAAGCTGACAAGTACGACAAATGAAGAATCATATCTTCTCGATAGAAAGGCACTAGGAACAATACAACTATGTCTAGAAGTGTTAGTGACATTCAACATTTCAATGGAAATGATAAAAAAGGGTTTAATGAAGACATTGGCCAAAATATATGAAAAACTTTTGTCCTCAAATAAGGTATTTATTATGAAGTGTCTATTTAAAATGAAGATGTTAGAAGGTGGATCTGTTGTTTATCATTTAAATGAATTTAACACAGTTTCTAGTCAATTAAGTTCTATAGGCGTAAATTTTGATGATGAAGTTAGGGCTCTGTTATTTCTATGCTCATTGGCAGAAAGTTGGAATGGCCTAGTTATGGCTATTAGTAACTTTATCTTGCATCTAGTACTTTAAGGTTTGATGATGTTGTTGGTTCCATCCTTAGTGAGGAAATGTGATATAAAAGCTCCGATGAGACTTCAGGTAATGTTTTGACTATAGAGACCAAGGGAAGAAAAATGGAAAGAGGAAGAAGCCTAGGAAATCACAGTAAGTCAAGAAAAGGCATATCCAAATCTAGATAAGGGATAGTGTCTTGGAAACGTGGGAAGAAAGGACACCTGAAGAAATATTGCAAATCTTAGAAGGGAAAATAAGGAGATGGACATCAAGGGAACAATCATGAAGTGAATGTGACAGGTGCTGCATTGCAAGATGCTTTGATTATTTCATTAGAGAATATTATTAATACATGGGTGGTAGATTCAAGGGAATCATTCCATGCCATGCCTAATAGGAAACATTTTCACGACTATGTTCAAGGAGATTTTGGACAGGTTCATCTGCGTGATGACAAACCTTGTAAAATCATTGGAATGGGTAAGGTTTTTATAAAGAAAAAAATGGAAGCCAGTGGTTATTGAAGGAGGTAAGGCGTGTTCCATATATATATATATAAAATTCAATGGAGAAATTAGGTGGTGAAGGTTGTGTAACTACATTCACAAACAAAGCCTAGAAGGTCATTAAAGGAGCCCTGCGAATAGAAAAAGGAGAAAAGGTTAGTGCATTGTATTTATATAATGGTATTTATAATTCTTTTAATGCATTAAACTCCACAAGAGAAGATACAACATTGTGGCAGTATAGGCTTAGGCACATGACTGAGAAGGTGATGCAAATTATTCACTCAAGAAATTTGTTGCCAGGTTTGATGCATGTTGATTTGGATTTATGTGAAAATTGTGTTTATGGAAAGCACAAGAGAGTCAAATTTATTAGAGTTAGGAAAGAAAATAAGAGTGAAAAATTAGGGCTTGTGCATACCTATGTATAGGGACATGCTTAGGTATCATATCTTGGTGGCTCTTGCTATTATTTTTCTTTTATTGATGATGCAACTAGGAAAACCTGGATATGTTATATTTGATACTTTCAAGAAATGGAAAGCTTTAGTTGAGAATGATATAGGAAAGAAATTGAAGTATCTTAGATCAGACAATGGAGGTGAATACTACAAAAAAGAGTTTGATAACTACTTTTCAGAGCATGGAATTCATAGGGAGAAGATAGTTCGAAGAACATCACAGAAAAATTGTGTGTCAGAAAGGATGAATAAGACAATCATGGAGTGTGTAAGGTGAATGATATTTCATGCAATATTTCCCTTAAAATTTTGGGCAAATTCTGTAGATACTACTATTTATCTATTAAATAGAGGGATTTCAAGTTCCTTGGATGATGGTATTCCATAAGAGGCATGGACAGGTAAAAAGGTAAACTAGTCATTTTTATAGACTTTCGGTTGTGAAGCTTTTGTCCATATTATTAAAGAAAATAGAGAAAAGCTTGAGGAAAATTCAAAGAAATGTACCTTTATTGGATATGGTGTTAATGATTTTGGTTATCACTTATATGACTATGAAAATCATAAAATCATTAGGAGAAAAGATGTCATATTCAATCAAAAGGTCTTGTATAAGGATTAGATGCATGCAAATTATTGGGCATGGAATCCCCCCAAGGCATGTTTTGGGGCTTAAAATCCAAGTTTTGACTGAATCTTGTTGTAAATCTCCACGAATTGTGGGCGCGAGGCGTGAATGTATGTTAGAGTCACAGGGTTGTCTGCCCTAGTTTTGTAATGTAATGCCAACTGGATAGTTCTACCCATGGTTCGCAGACCATGGGATTGTATAAATAGAGTGAGGCTCTAAGTGTAAAAGGTAACTAACTAATAATGGAGGAATAAGGAAGTCTAAGTGATTGAGCTGAAGTGTAAAGTGTGTTTGTGGGTTGTAGAGTAGGAGAAGGCTCTGCGGCTGAGTGCACAGAGGCCTAGTAGTTTGCAGCTAAGTGAGCGGACCCCTGCAGCTGAGTGCGTAGGGTGGTTCGAGTCTGTAACCTTTGGAGAATAAAGAAAGAGAAGTTTTTCTATAATTCTATGTATATATTCTTGGGTTAATGCATGATTGATATAATTTGAAAATATATTGTTTATTAACTGCACGCACTTGTATGAATGTTTTGTATTGTTAAATATAACTTAAGACATTTAGTTAGGTGAAGGTGCTTAACTAACACTGAAGGATAAATAAGATCACAGATAATAATGCAAAGCACGACACAACTCCTAGTTAGGGTTGCGCAAGGGTAGGGTATTAGCCTGCGAGGCACGGAAGGTGTGCAAAGCCACCTATGCGTAGGAACAGACCAAGGACCAGTCGAACTCATCAGACATCTCCAAGGTGTGGAAACCTAGTTCTAGCACCCTCCCATACTACTTCGGGTGAGACCTCAGTCCACACTCCATAGACTATTGCCGAAAGGGCCAGTGGTACCGGGATTTGTTTGGCTAATTAAATTTGAACCTAGGTCAAGCCCCAACAAGCCAACAAATGGTTCCGTTGTCGGGACTAGGATCCGCATAGAGATGTCTGATGTCATATCACTGGAATCCGACCAAGAACAGAATTGAAGAGTGGTTGGACATAAAGATTCACGAGTTCGCGGTGCAAGAACATAGGAATCCATGACTATCAAAGTAAGAGTGGTTATATTGCTACTTATATATAGAAATCCATGAAATTTTCTTTGCATCCTTTCCTATTGAGTTGTACAAGTGGATAGCGAGGCTAGCAGATAGCCAAGGAAGATATAAACTCGACAAAATTATTGTGTGGACTCCAGAATTAGTGTGTAGACTGGAAGCATTGGAAGATAAGATCCTACGCGCTGTCGATCACTGGCTGAATTGAATCATAGGAGGATTCATGACTGAATTTGTGGTAGATACTTCAGTCAGCTATAGCAAGGTGGAACAACACTTCCTAAAGGGATCACAAGGTAAGTACGTTAAATCTTTGAACACTTGGATTAAAATGCTACTGTGTGAAAAGATGGTTATGCGAATAAATTGATCTTTGGGGCTATGTGAAGTGTGAGAATCTACAGAGATGAAGGTAGCACAAAACTAGAAACTAGCCCCTTGATATCACCTCCACGAGGGGGTGAAGAAGAGCTTGTGAAGGTTTCACCAAGAAGTGTGATCAACCTGATAAGGCAAAAAATTCCGCGCTTACCACCCCCACCCACACCACCATTAGTTTCACCATATTCACCCCCAACTTCGCCCATACCACCTTCGCCACCACCACGAAGTAGTATGGCCAGTGCGATAAAGCTACCAGTGTTCAAGGGAGTAGGGAATGAAGATCTGGACCAGTTTTGGTTTGTGATAAAAGCTGTATGGGAGGCATAGGGTGTCACAGATGACAACATAAGAAAGGCAACGTTGGTCAGTGCTTTGCAGGATCTTGCATTGACTTGGTACATTAAGCATTCTAATGACAGTCCGAATGTAGGGATAGCAGATATCCAGACTGCTCTAAATAAATAATTTAGTAGGCCAAAGTTGGAGGCACAGTCGATCATTGGATTCAATGAAATATCAATGCTACTAGGTGAAATCTCGTGGGAGTTGGATCAAAGAATGAAGTGCACAATTTGCGAAGCGAACATGACCTTAATAGATGGGAAACACTGCGAATGGTTTGTAGCCTCGTTAACACCGCATCTATCGAACAAACTATTGCAACAAAGGATAACCACTCAGGCTAAGGTTTTGGAGGTCACGATGAGATTCCACGAGACTCTAATACAAGATCCTAACTTGGGAGTCCAGTAGATTCACGCATAGTTGAAAAACTTGTGCCTTGAGATGTAGAGTTTGAAGCAAGACAGGATGGCTGGTCTAGGGGTGCGCAAAGAGGTATGGTGCATAAAGTGCAAGGACTAGCGGGATGACAAGGACCACTACCCGGTGTTCGCGAATTACTTCGCGGGAGGAGTAAAAATGCCATTGAGACCAGAGGCACAAGTAGGACCAAGCACAGTGCCTGCATTATGGTGTGCGATTTGTTAGATTGGAGGGAAGCATGCTATAGATAATTTCCATCTATTACAGAAGTATACGTAGAATTCCCAATATTTGTTCTATAATTTTTGTAGGTTAGTAGGACATGATGAGTGCACCTGTAGAAGTTTTGAACTGATGATGGATCAGAATCCTACCTATAGAGTTCATGCTGAAACACGGGCCCTCAATCAAAATGTAGGAATGGCACGCACTGGATTTCAGGGGCACAAATGGGGTCGAGGTGGAATGGGGCCAAGAAGAGGTCGCGGATAGTTGATATATTACAATTGTGGAGGACAAGGGCATTATGCCCATGATTGTACAATGAGACCATCATGCTTATATTGTACATAGTTTGATCATGAGATAGAGGACTGTCCAACACTGATAATGAGGTTGCGTGATAAAGGAGCACTCCAACCTCCCCTAACTCAGAGCCTACAAATGATGAGGTCTGAGCCACGCGAGGAAGACCCTAATGTAAATATCGTGCTCTGAAGTGGTATTATGACAAGAAATGACAAAGGTAAGTATCCTGGAGAAAGTACCTGGGTTCACAAAGCTCCAACGAAGGAACCAAAATTTGATTTGGAGCGTGCTAAGGAGACTTTCATGGAAGCTAAGAGGAGCTTTGCTGATGCCTCCACTTTAGGAAGTAAAGACAGACTGGAGCTCGAAATGAACCCATCGATGCTCACAACATTCTTGGAGACATGCATGAAGCTACTGTGGGACAGCAAGGCTATCAAGGAGTTGCAAGAACTCATAACTAGATGTGCTGGGGCTGCCCCAGGAGAACTGCCTGTAGTCTGGAAGCTCGGAAAGCACACGACATGAATAGGAACGGAGACGAGATTGACCACACACATCGGGGAATATGAGATGGATCAAGTGATTCTGGATCTAGGATTGGACACGAACGTCTTGCCAAAGAAGACGTGTGAACACATGGGCAAGCCTACATTGTAATGGTCTCCTATCCAACTATGAATGGTGAACCAACAAAAGATCTTACCTATGGGGAGATTACAAGGAATCACAGTAGATATCGAAGGAGTGAGCACGCTAGTAGATTTCGAAGTGATAGATATTTTTGATGACAACAATCACTATCCCGCACTACTAGGAATAGATTGGGCCACAGAGTTGAATGTAGTGATAAACATAAAGAAATACAAGATGATTTTTGAAAACAAATCACTGTGTGTAGTGGTACCTTTAGACCCTACGGAAGGATTGCACTACACAGAGCCAGTGCACAACTATGACAACAATGATGATCTAGACTATATCTATAAGATAATGCACGCGATCAAGACTGGGTAAATCCAACCGTGGATGGTCGAATCTCGTGGGAGCGTGAAAGCTCCTATACATCAGATTCTGAAGAAGGGATAGAACGATGGAAGAACCAAATACACGAGGTAACCGTGCTCAACTCTAACATAATGACAAGGTCGCTGTGCTATGTAGCAACAGAGGTAAGAGATCTACCTATGTATGATAGGTTAGGTGAAAGGGAAGAGTTCCTAAAAAAAATTGAAGGAGAAGTGCTGGAACAACAATGTTTAGGTACTTTGAAATGGGTATTACGCGCTACACCCGCAAGGTGGTGGGGTACGCACCAGAAGAGTTTTGAGGACTGGCATGACTGTCGAAGGATGATGCACCTACAATTTGGGAAGCCTCAAATGTGGGTAAAAGACAAGTATGACGGACGAAACGACCCGTGTGCCCACCTTTCCATGTGGGTACAAGCATATGGTACGAAACTTGTAGGAATACACATAGTACTCATGGTAGGAGACACGATCAGTAAGCAGGAATGGGTAAGGCAATGGCATGGATGGTTGGGACAACGAAGTATGGAAATACCAATTGCACATAAGAATATCTATGCAGAAGCATTTAGCAAAGTACATGATGCACTGAACAAGGTCCAGAAGCAGGCTGACTAGGATCTATACGTAATAGCATTTCTCTGGGCTTATAGGACCATGTGCAAAAGCCTGGCCACGCAGGCACTACCAAGGCTGCAGTATGAAGCAACTGATGTAAACCCTATAATACTTGGATAACTTAGACCATGCATGATCGCACCAATAGCTACGACGGTTCGTGGAACCTTGGAAGTAGAAATCCAACAGGGAAATTTAAGGCTCCAAGAACTTGAGAAAGAAAGGGTGCGATTAAGGAAGAAAAGTGCTTTGGTAGAAGCGGAAGTCATGGAAGATGAGATAAGGGATGCTTTTCTCGATAAGAAGACCACGGTGATAAAACAGGGTGTGCATGATCTTGCTGACAAGTTTGAGCACTATAGACATGAATTGATTAGTCTGATGCCTTGGCTTGGACCACATATTACTAAGATAATTAACCAGGGTGATGCACTGTATGTGGTAAAGTGTGTGAGGCTGACCGTAACTACAAGGTGGGTATTCTCTAGCAAACATGATGGATGATAGGATGAAACTTTTCACCGGTGGTGTGACCACTCGAATAGCTGAAGGAAGGAAAGTATTAACGCTCAAGGTAGTTGAAAGAGAGTGCAAGATTATAAACTATTCTATCCGAGAGCTGCACAATATTGGAGATGCACACAAGCAAAGAGTCACAAGGTCCACTACCGCACATGAGGGGCTGCACTACCACGTGGGTTTGCTAGAAAGTGACCATTGAAGTCACTATTCACGATGGGATGCTCGACTTGAGGCAAAATAGAGTGGGTGGCAGGCATTTAAGACGCGATTTATGGGCAAAATCTGGAAAAATCTGCCGCTAAGGGAGAATTAATGAACTAGATTTAGGGGGAGCAGTCGAATTCAAATTCAAAAAGCGCTATAAATTACAAAGGGTTTCCTAGCAAACAACACTTGGTCATTTTCATATTGAGCTATTGATTATATCTCTGATTATTGAGTGACGAGCATTGATTGAGCCCCTAAGTTTGCAAGTGATAGATTGCTGCATAGATACAATGGCAATAGCAGAGGATGCTATGATAACAGAAATGACCGTTGAGGAGGCTGTGTAGGCCCTGAGTATGGGGGATGCTTGGGAAGGTGCCGAGATTGTGGTAAAATCCTAAAATCACTGCACACACCAAGACCTAAGAAAGACAACAAGCAATGGTTCCCATACGTGTGTCCCCGCGGAACTCGCTGCACACCAAGATGTGAGAAGGGGAAGCCATCACCATAGAGAAAAATGAAGAAGAAGAAGATCTAGAGGATCTTATCATCGTAGAGGATGAGGATAAAGGCATGGAGGAGGAAACTCAGCCTACGCACCCCGCGACAAAATTTCCCACCTATGCCCCCCCACGAAAAGGGAAGGTGAAATTTCCCAAGGACTTGGATGAGACCAAGAGCTCGCTCCAGAGCCCGCTCCTCCCAGACAACATTATGTTTGAGGGTAGACACATGGGACGCATTTAAAGCCTTAAATTCGAAGATTGGGACCTCGCTAACCATGAGAAGTTCCCCCACCTTGAGACCATGAACCTCATGAAGCCCAAGCAGAACACTACAGCGACAGTGACAGAATTAGAGCCTTGGAAGTGGTTGCATGGAGTGGAAAAATCCGGGCTACTGAACTTGCTCTGAATGCCACACTTCCACCATGCCCCAATAATCATTTTCATCATTATGCAGTTGCTCTTCCTAGTGCGTGATGGGTGTTTGTGGTTGGAGGAGCCCATCCCATCACAACACACCTGATTCACCACATCTCCCAACTTCCATGCAAAGGAGAGGACCCCGCAGACATATCGAAAGGGAAGAGCAATGACTTGGCCATCGTAGAGGCCATGAAGAAGAAGCACAAGCTGGAAAATAAGAAGAAGGGTTACGCCATCTCCAGCATTAATGAGAAAGTGGTACGTGTGGTGACCCAAATCTTGGCAAGAAAGGTCATGCGCAAGTGTCGCGTTGACGAAGTACCCGTGCCGGTGGTAGCACTGGCTAAGCAGTGCACAGAGGGGGTCCAATTTAACTGGTCCAGGTTCCTCTGCAAGGAGTTTTTAGAAAATTTCCACGAAGCTTAGGAGCAGGGAAAAATGTTCCACTATGCATGGCTTTTGCTATCTATAGTGCTCATGGTTAGGGAATTGCTAGAGGATAGTCATTTCCCCATAATTGATAGGGATTTATCAGAGGTCACGAGGTATGCTTGGCTCTGGGCAAAAAACTATGCTAAGAGGATCTGCGATAGTAAAATCTTCTGGGTGTTCATGGAGATGAACCTCAAAATGGGGATCAACCATAAGCTGCGGTTGTCACCCACTATTTACAACAGTTTACAGAGTTTTGTAGAATTCAAAGTGGACATGAATAACATTTACATCAGGGCGTGCAAGGACCTGACTAAACAATGGACCAAGCTACCCTTCGTAGCCACAAATGAAGTCATTTTTAATGTACTGGAGGCATGGTCACCAGAGTGGCATGCCACAGACATCACAAAGATTGAGAAGTCAGTGGCGCAAAGAAATAAAGACAAGGCCAAGCTGCACATCACACAGTTGGATGAAAAACAAAGGAAGGAAGCAGTGGCAGTAGAAGTGCGGGCAACACAGGACACGACATAGAAAGCAGCTGAGCAGGAAAAGGCCGTAGTAGTAGTAGCAACACAGGAGGCAGCCACGAAGGTAGAATAAGGCCACATGACATAGGGGCATGAAGCGAAGGAAGAAGAGACAGAAGAGGGAGGCGCGGACCCACAAACCATGTCAATGTAGTTGAAGTGTCAACACCCAACAGAGCAGGAAGGGTCGCGTAACAAGGTCAAGGCATCAAAATTGTCTATTGACCCAATCACCCTAATCGAGGGTGATCTTCATGACATTGGCGAGACAGTGCGCAATGTCACCTTTAAGGCTCTCCAAGATTTTATGTGTTAGAACCAGATTGTGTTGGAGGCCCTTAGAGCGTAGTTGTAGGAATTACAGGCATGCCCCCCTCAGGTTGGGACCCTTTCAACCAACCTCGTAGTCAGCTCCACGGTAGCAGAGCAGATGTTGCGTGTGAGAATGAAAAATACCATAGTGCTACTGGAAGGGGCACTAGTCACAACAAGTGAGGCCGACAGGCCTTTAGTTAGCATGCTGAAAGGTCTCAGTATCAATATAGCTACACTCTTGCGCGAGGCCTTATATGTGTTGCAAGTTTGGATAATTGCAGAGCTGCGAGCTAGGGAGAGCCGCATGCTCCAAGTCCTCAGTGAGTAGAAAATAAATATGGAACAACTAAGCTTGAAGCATGACAAAGTGGTGTCGCAGAATCAACAACTAGTATAGGTAATAGATGACACTTGCCAAAGCATCCCAGGGCTGGCCATCCTAGTAGACATGCTAGTAGAGGTGCAGATCCATAGGTTAGCAGCAGGGGTTCATGAGGCAAGGGAATAAATGACAAAGGTTCAGTTGGAGTTGAACCTTCAGATCACCGAGCTACAGTTGAAGGTGCAACTATCCACCCCTCCAGATGTTAGAGAACAGTGCGCTAGTGCTATCACAATGGGACTGGAGGAGATTGGCAATGCAATGGGAGATTGCACCAGTATGTTAGAAGTATCACTTGAGGTCCTCGCAAATATGCAGGAGGACCCCAACATCCAGCGTTTAGAGACATAGGTGTGAGAACTCCAACAGTAGTATGAAAACGTCTGAGGAACTACACAGACTGTGGTCCTCACTCAGAGGCTCGCGCGGATGCAACAGTCTAAAGTGCTGAAAGAGTAGGTGGATGTGGCATGACATAAGGAAGCAGTCCTGAAGGCACTCGTTCAGCCTTGGATCGAGGAGGCCTTCACCATCACAGTAGAAATTTAAGGCAAGCTCGCACACATGCAGGGGATGCACGTACTGATGCAGAGAAGTACTCCTGACATAAAGGTCTCGGAAAAATGAATGTAGCAGATCCAGCAAGCAGCAACTCAGTGTGCTGCTGACCTTGCTGCAGTTTGAGAACAATTGGAGGGACTTCGTAAAAATATCTCCACACTGACAGAGTGACTTGAGGGCGAGTCACGATGTTTTTGTTTTGGGCTTGTTGGGCATGGAATCCCCTCAAGGCATGTTTTTGGGATTAAAGCCCAAGTTTTAACCAAATCTTGTTGTAAAGTTCTGCAAATTGCAGGTGCGGGGTGCTAAAGTATGTTAGAGTCATAGGGTTGTCCACCCTAGTTTTGTAATGTAATGTCGGCTGGATAGACCTACCCATGGTCGCAGACCATGGGATTGTATAAATAGAGTGAGGCTCTAAATGTAAAATATAACTAACTAATAATGAAGGAATAAGGAAGTCTAAGTGATTGAGCCGAAGTGTAAAGTGTGACTGTGGGTTGTAGAGTAGGAGAAGGCTCTGTAGCTAAGTGCATAGAAGCCTAGTAGTTTGTTAGCTACCTATACCAATAGGTTTCATTTTTCATGATTGGCAGGGGAAGTGCCAATATGATCTACTTTGGTGATACAAAGATCTCATATTCTTGTGGAAGAGATATACTTTCATTTGGTTGATGCTGCCCTACTTCTGAATGGGTGATCCAACAGCCTAAGCTGGGTCATGCCATGTTTCAATTTTTGTTGTAGATTAGAGAAAGAAATCTATCCAAATAGCTCAATCTTGGCAGGTAAAGTAGATAGGTAGAGAATGAAGGTTCCCAACTGCTTAATCTGGGGCCTTGGAAGCAATAAGGGTAGTTTTAGATAGAAAATCAAAAGAAAAAGCCAAAAGGAAAAGAAAAGGCACAGAAGGGTTTGCAAGTCTAAGTGCACCCTCCTTGGAGTAACAAAAAATGCTAGGCAATAGAGTGGGTAGGTGATGGGGTTGAAGAAAGCATGGTTGGCATTTCATAGCCTAAGTAAGGTAAAACATGGTGCAAGTGCAAAGATCCTATTTCAGCAGTCTTAAACAACTTAATGAAGCATGTCTACTTCCAGATTACCCCAATCACATTCATGGCACATCCCTATGCACCTATGTTCATGAAGAAGTCAAGTCTTTTGTTGTTCTTGTTCTTTAAGAGCCACATTCTTGTGTAAAAATTCTTTTCATTTTGATCTACTTCCTAAAAACTAAGTTGATTTCATATAACAGCTTAGTATTTTACCCCCCTCATCCACCTTTTTTCGCTCATATTAACTACTAATCTATCACTATTTAACTCCTTATACCCCCTATTCCCCCTATTACTATATAAATTTGGCAAAAAACCCAAAATATCTATATATCCCCTTCCCCGAGCATTATAGCTCTATGTATCGTTTTGAATGTTTTCAAACGCTAAAACATTGAGCGCGACCCAAAGAGCGTTGGAAAATTAATCTTGGGATTAATCCGAGGTTTGCTTGGATTAATAACCTAAACCCTCTTTTTAAATAAACCTGTGTAAAATCCCATTTTAACACGTAACTCTGCAAAAAACCATAAAAACCCACTTTTTATAATGTTCCGCCGGGCACACATTTCATAAAATAATAATATTTTATTTGCCCCGCATTCCGTATTGTCCTTGCATCTCATCAACCCGTCGACCGTCGGATCTGGGCTTTCCCATTCGACGGCCCACATTCATATCGGACGGGCCCCGATCACCGAACCTTACCGCCCGAGAAACTGTTAGAGGATGATGTCAGGCCTCTGCCACGCGTCACCCCCATATTTTCTCAGGCCGCCCTCTGACAATACCATGACCATATCCAGAGCAGTCCGAGAAAAACTACTTACCGCTTGTGCTTTACCGCCTGCCCACGTCACTGCTACGTCACGCCCACGTCAGTTCGACTCGGCGCCCTGTCAGCACCCCCGCCCACCAGCGCTCCGACATGTCCGCCACCTATGCAATCCCCGTGGACCACTCACAGGCTGCCACGTCACTCGATGACGGTATGCTGACGTCACCCGACCCTAACCCCACCTGATGATGTCATGCTGACGTCATCCAAAAAAAGCGCCAATAACCCAAAAAGTCCATATTTTAGCCAAAATTCGTGTTTTTTGTCACTTTTGCCAAAAAGACTGTTGCTCACCTCTGCATGCAAATTACGACCATCCGTCGCCAACCTGCAGAAATCGACCCGAAGACCGTTGGCGCCATTAACCCACCTGCATTTGTGACCATTGCCGGCAATTCACCAGGTATTTATCCAAAGCATCCCCTCCGCGCTTGGTTGTGTCCATAATTCTACAAAACTGAATTAAAAAGAGTGAGGAACCTTGTATTTACTAGCAAATCCCCGGTGACCAGCATTCGTTTTTAGTTGTAAGGTCAAAATTCACCTGCTGAGCCCACATTTAGTCACATTTGCCTAAATTCATAGTCATTTCGCGCATTCGCGGACTTAAAACCTGAGCTACATTAATTCACCGGGAAAACAGTGCTACTAGTCCCTGCTTTTGCTCAATTAACTCTCTTTTGAGCATTTTACACTATTATCACCACAGTTTACCCCATTTTCCCTTACAATTTGCCTTACTTTTGCAAAAATACCCCTCTGTGTTGTTCTGCCCACTGAAAGCAGTTCTAGTACAAGTCATAAGTACTACTTAACCATGGAAACACCAGTAGCCCTGAATATTCAACCTCTGAATGCCCCACACAGAGAGCTAGAGTGGAAGGCCCTGGGTGATAGAGATTACCAGATGATAGACTCATTTGCCATGAGTTCCAAATTTAATATTCACCTGCAGAATGAGTTAAAAGCCCAATATCTCAGTGGAGATGATATCTTAGGGATTTGGGACTCCAACC